>VZSR01003812.1:3792991-3820445 GCA_013398615.1 Brachypodius melanocephalos | reverse complement strand
TGCTGTGCCGTGCCCGGCGGAGGGGTCCGTGTCGGTGTAGGCCCGTGTGCCGCAATGCCTCGCTCCGAGGAAGGGAGCTCTAGCG
The DNA here is from genome assembly GCA_013398615.1 of Brachypodius melanocephalos. Classification (NCBI taxonomy): domain Eukaryota; kingdom Metazoa; phylum Chordata; class Aves; order Passeriformes; family Pycnonotidae; genus Brachypodius; species Brachypodius melanocephalos. The sequence goes on along the minus strand of VZSR01003812.1, from coordinate 3,820,360 downwards.
CAGTCACAGCGCGTTGGGTGCTCAGTAGCCAAGGACCGTAATTATCGGCTGGAAAACGAGCACCGTGCTACGTCTTCAAAACAGAGGCGCGCTGGGCTCAGGAGAGCGGTAAAATGTGCGGAAAGGACACAAAACAGGCACACGCCGAACTGCATTAAGCCAGGGCTCTCTACTGTGCTGCTGCAGAGCTGTCTTTTTAAGATCACAAAGTGAAGATAATTAGTCTTAAATCAAGCGTTGTTCTTTTTTTCGGTGTTAGGTTCTTTCTTTGTTTTTGTTGTGCATTCACAACTGTTAAGGTTGCAATACAGCTTCAAATTAATTTTGAATGAATGTTCTGTTACCCAGATCCATGTTTAAGCTCCAGGTGATTTTTAGAAACAACATCTCCTGGTACATAAAGCGCAGTGCACATAATGCTCTTCATAATAGATTATGTTCTGCTTTGTACTTTATGTTCCACATCCAAAAATAAACCAGTTTCTTTTATTTTATCACAAGCTGACAATGAGAAGCCTGTCCTTCTCAGACCGAATTAAAATAATGTAAAACATCACTGCTATGGATAAAAAAATGTTATTTTTAGCTTGACTCAATTTTTTTTTTTTTTTGTTTCATGACTTGGAGTACTTCACAGTGTGTAGATCAGCGTCCAAAATGTCCTGACTTCATTTTGGATCCTGGATTTGTGTGTAGATCATCTCTATCCATCTTGCAATCCCACACTGAAGTGCCCATGAAAAAGAAGTATGAATAGACCGAAAAATAGCTTAAAAACCAGAGATCCAAAGCAAGGGATATGTTGTGGAGCACACCTGCTGACAGTCTAGATATATTTCAGGTATGGAGACCCAATTTGTGACATGATAAATTTAGCAGCTGCAGATCTTGTGTCATTCCTGCTGTTAATTCCAGAAGATAAAATACTATATTTAAAGGGTTTTTATTGGAGTTTCCTGGTTAGATGAACTAGCAGATTGTGAGCCCTTTGGTAAAGTTCAGAGTATCACCTGAAAAAAAATTAAAGGTGGTAGTTAGGAACAAACAAACAAACAAACAAGACATCTTAATTGAACTTCTAGAGCTCGTTGTGATTATGATTTACACTGCTACATTTGATCACAGGTTAAAAGTACATGTTCACATCCATGAACATGCAAGTTGCTGGTGAATGGAATGATTGTTGGGTTTTGCAAGAAGAATTCAGTCTTCTGGGTTTCTCACAGTCCATACAGGTACTGTTAAAGTATTAAGAGCTAACTAAGTTCACATACTTGCCTAGTGGTGAACTGATTTAGTAACTAGTGCTCTAAAGTGAAGCACTGAATAAAGTTACCACTCCTGGCCATGCTAAATAATGTTGCTGAAATCAAGAAAACCTGACTCGTTGCTATCCTAATTATTAAAAAAATTAAAAAATAACAGCAGGTCATGTGCAATTGTGTGTTTTATATGCATCTGAGTATTATCCATAGACAGTTTAAAAGGGCGAGGAAGTAAAATATGGATGAAAAAGTCATCGTCATCACTTCAGAACCACCTCAGGGATTACCAGTAGCATTTGAACGATCTCATCCAGGGCCTTTGAAGAGACAGGAAAAGACACCAGCCTCTGCTTTGCTCTTTGTGATAATGAAGGATGATCACTGAAGCCCTTGGACCCTCGTATGCTGTGTCTCATGTTCAGGGTGCTTTTCCACTTTGGAGCCTTTTTTAATAGTTTGACTTGCTAGATTTATTGTCCACAGTCATTTACAGAATAGGTTATGACAATTTTTATTCTTGTATGCATATTGCTAAGCAAATTCTGTAGGCGGTGTAGTTGACTAAATATTATGCAAGCTGTTCTATTTATTTTCTGTTGTGTTTTCATTCTTTTCATGAGTAGACTTACTAAATGTGTCTTCCTCTTTCTTCTGGTCATCAATAGCTTCTTTGTGAATTACTATGCCTTGAGAGTTGATCCACTCCAGTGAAAATGTTAATGCTTTGTGTATTGTACATATTAAAATTATTTAGACAAAATGTAGGAGGCCAGTGTGAAGCAGGGCTTGAAACACAAATGTGATCATGAGAGAAAGAATTCTTGGCAGTACAACGTGGTCTTGGAGAAATGTCCTCATAAGAAATGGCAGCAGATGAACTGGTGTCTTCCTTCAGTTCTTCTTTCACACCGTGGGATGTTCTGTCATTTGATGATGACAGCTGGAGCTCCCTTAATAGCAAAAGAAGGGGGGAAAGGGACTGTAGCAGTTCTACATAAGAAAGTAGTCTACAAGTCCCTGTTTCTCATGGATACACAAAAGCCTAATTTTTTGTATATTGTTTCTTTGGTCTCTTGTGCTGTTAATGATGTAAATTCAGATATAATCCTGATTTTGAATATAAAAGCAGCAGCTGGTTCTCTGAGGATCTTGTAACACATGTCTTGTTAGCCAATAGAACTAGTCCATACCTTCCTCTTCAAATTTCAGACCATTTTCTAGTAGGATGTTCCTGCTGCAAGACAAAGGAGAGGAGGGCTATTTTCCCACCCCTTTGCACTGTATGTGATTATCTCAAAAAACTTTAAATTTATCACTTTAGTTAAGAGTGACAGAACCAGTTTCAATATAATGGTGTTTTTAAACGTTAACCTATTTTCACCAATATCAACAGGGCAAAAATACATTTTTCTATTTTAAAAAATAAATTTATGTAGAATTTGCCTGAGGAATAAAGACTGAGAATGATGCAGGAATTTTCAAGTGGGCTTTGATTTCAATATCAGCATAAACTGTTCATGTAGTAATGTTATAGGCAACAAAGTGAAAATATAAGCTGTAAAAAAGTGCTGGTTTAATCAAGATAGTACTGAAAACCAAAAGAGACCTCAGCTTAGTAGACAAGTGCAGTGTGTGTTTTGTTGTATAAATTTATGTCCTAGCTATGTCAGTCCAACTGCAATGAGTATGTTTTGTTTCTTTACTTGTAGTCGTGAAGGCTTTGATCTTTGCAAATCCTCTTGGAGCCACTCTGCAGGCCCTTTGATTGTTTTTCTCCCAGTAAAATAATCCAGATGGTAAAAGTCTGTACATGCTAAGCTGTAAGAAATTGTCTTTTCCACTGAAATGCCTTAGTTAAAAAAATTTTAAAAGTGAGAAAAAAATGTTATATTCAAAATGAGATGGCAAATAGGCACAAATCTGTGTATTTGCTTTTAGAGGCCAAAATTTCAGGTTTTGTTAACTCTTGTGTAACTGCAGGCTGACATGAAAAGAGACAATTGTGTTCCCAACAAAGGTAGCAACAGCCTGTGCTGGGAAAGAGGGAATATTACCTCATCTTTTGGTTGTGGCTCACAGTTAGACTGGATTAAGTGTAATATAAAACTGCATCCAAAGGGCATCTACAAGAACTCCTACTGACATAGCTATTGTAGGAAAATAGCTGGCATTATTCATCGCTTGCTCAGAGTTGTCTTTTTATAGGTATTCAATTGTTTTGGGATTGTACATGTGAGCATTGTGTTCCATCTTTTTTCCCCTCTATAAGTGCCTGTCAATCTGCTGATCCTCTTCATTCCACTGTTCACTCTCTGGTTTAGAGCTAGGTTGAAAATTACGGTTAATCAGGATATGATTTGCAAATAGTATGCATATTCTAACCCTCAAGGCAGAAATGTATATTAGAGAAGGTAAGTATAGTGCAAAAGGTGATAATAAATTCAATTGCCTCATTTGAATCCACTTTCACATGAGTTGCTAATCAGAGGGCTCTGTTACCTTCAGAAAAAGTATGAAACTGAATTTCCAGCTTAATATCACATCCTATTTTTTGATAGCTTCCCTTTCCCTTGTTTAAAAACCTGTCTCCAAAATTTCATTTTTACCCTTAAGATTGTCACTAATCTATTTTTTGCAATACCTTTCTGCACTTCAGCTTCTCTTCTAAATTGATTGAAACCTCCTAAACTTGTTAACTGCATTAAACACCTTTCTTACTCTGAATTGGCTATATGCATATGCAAATAAAGGAACAGCACCATGAAGACCACTTTAAGATGTTCTTTGATATATCGAAGAATTTAGAGCTCAAGGATAACTTTGTTATGTAGTTTCTGTTTACTTCTGATACCAGGAGTCACTCTGAATTTGGATAAAATCTTTGCTGCTCACTCAGGCATTGTACATGCCTTAGTGCTTTGAGCACAAGCTGGTACAAGTTTGTTCTCCAGGTTTCCTCTTTGTCAAGCTCAGCTATTTAGAGATAGAGTTTCAGAGAAGAGAAGCCTCCTCCATAATATTCAGGTTTGTTTTTTTAAAAACTTCAACACTTCCAGATTTCAGGAGGGGCAATATCTATCATTGCTGTGTTATAAATAAGCAGAATTAGTCTGGAACTGGAAAGCAATGTATCATATTCAAGGATCAGGCCAGCCTTCTCACTCTGGCCCCGATCCACGTCTCTGCAGCTCTGCTGAGTGATGTTCATGTGGGCACACAGCAAGGGTCAGAGAGGATATGACCCTGCCTGTGCCCTCTGTGAGCTCATCACTCCTGCTACAGGGATGCTATAGTAGGTCCCAACCCCTATCCCACTGCTGGGATTGCACCAGAAAAGCCAAGTGTCTCATTTGTGTCACCAAGATTTTGAGGAGAGGCTGTCTCATTTGTACCACTGACATTTTGAGGAGTGGCTGTGCTGGTGTACAGCAGGCAGGTGCAGCGGGATGGGCTGTACCAGGTTCCTTTGCAGAAGTGCTACAGGGAACAGGGATCACTCTAATCTTTCTGCAGCTTTCATAGGGACCATCCTGCCTGCAGAGACAGCAGTGAGGAATGAACGGTTTTCCTTCCAACAACCCCTAAGAGTGCCAGGGTCATGAGGCTGCACAGATAGCCAGGGGGTTTGATCTTGAGGGTAAGAATAAATAACCATTGTAAGTCCCATTGCTGCCCTATAAATCAGAGCTGCTACCTACACCAACTGCTGCCTACACCATGAAACAATTATGTGTGCACTGATTACAGCTGTTACAGGACAGAGTTTTAGATTTCAACACCACAAAGTGGAGCAAATAAGCAGAATGTGAATTGATGAAAGCCATGTGCACTGTTGAGCTGATACCACCAGGCTTACTGTCAGAATGCTGACATGTCTGTAACCCTGGTTCCCTGCTTGCAATGTTTTGGACTTGAAAATTCCTTTCCCAGGAAATTTCTGTAAACAGGACAAGATGTTTGCATTTCTCTCTGAAGGAGGGACTTTCTTGATGTCCCTCTGGGTTGACCAATGTGGTTGAAAGGGTTTGCCTTTGACCAATCAATTGGTCTTTGTACAATAGTATATAAGGAATTCCCTGCCTAATAAACCTTGGAGTCATAATTCAACTTTACCTAAGAGGTCTTGTGTCATTTGTGATGTCTTAGAGAGACACATGTCATACAGCAAAGTTATGGTTTCCCAGGCCATTCTCAACGACTGCTTCAGCATTGTTTTCATGGGTCTGAATAGAACATCCTTTTGCTATTAACAGCTTAGTGCCAGAAAAGTATTCCTTATTGTCAGCAGGGTTATTTCCTTAGGAATTTTAAGGGTATCTTAGGAATAAAAAATTTGCATATGTAATAATTAATTTCTGGGATAGAAGGTCTCATGCTGAATCAGCCCAAATTCATTTTGAGTTACAGAAAATACACAAAATACTCATAAACATTTAGCATAACACCTTAAATTTGAATTTATTATATAATTTACAAGTGTAACGATTTATTCATTAACTCTCTCTCTCTGTGAGGTAAGAATACCATGGTATTTATTTTAATCGAAAGGAGACATTTGAGCTCAAATTTCCAAAAGCAGCTATTGAATTTTTGAGAATCTGACATCTAGAATGTCAGTCATTGCAGTACCAGCAGTAGTTAGGAAACACTGGTGAAATTTAGCATCTTTATATACTTAAGTTGCTCAAAATGAACAGACATTTTAAAATATATTGATATTCCCTTCCTGCAGGTGTGAGGTCACAAGATATCATTACAAAAAAAAAAAAAAAACCAAAAAAACCAAAACAAAACAAAAGACAAAAAACTAGAAAATTTCAGAATTAGTGGAAGAACACCTCAATCAATGAAAACAATCACAAAAAAGTGTAATTTGTAATTGAAATAACTAAATATAAACTCCTGGTTTGTATCTGGAATCCATTTGGGATAACTGAAGAGGAGCAAACTAGGAGAACAATTGGGAAGCTATTAGAAGAAAGATCTCATCCTAATATTAATCTGATACTTTACTGCAAGAGACAAAAATCAGTACCAATAATTGTAATTTTGTTTTATATGTATGTCTTTATTCCTTTTCTTTATTTTAAAGTAGAAATATATAATTTATTATGAACTGAGCACATAGATACTAGGAGCAATGGAGAATTTCACAGACAAAAATAAAAGAAATTGTATCTTTGTTTCAGGTAGGAGTTATGTCTCTGTCAGACATTTTGCATTGAATTAAAAATCAGACATGAAAGAATGAAAAAAAAGGGAGGAAAAATGGCAAGACGTGTCAGAAAATGTGGGGTTTGTGAGCCAGATATAAAATGACTCTAATGGCTGTTTCTATGGCAACTAAAAATGAATGGCTCTGAAGATAAACTCAGTATTTTTTTTTAACAGAGGCAGTAAGGTTGCTGTCTACTGCCACACACTCCAAATAATATTCCCTGCCCCGAGGTTGAACATGTAAAGATTCAGTATCACCACCATATAATTTCACACAGATGAACTGCAACAGTTTTTAGTTGACAGGATTGCATCCGTGATAGAGACTCAATTGCTCTGCCCTGAGCAGTAAAAAAGAGCCCAGGTTTACTGAAATGGAGTGATTTATTTTCTGAACTGCTTCCCACTGGTGCTCACCCATCTTTTACATTTGCCAAAGCCAACTCAGCATTTTTTAACTCCTTGGGATTACATATCCTTTCTTTAAGATTACAAGTTTATTAGACATCCTTGCTATGAGATTCACAACACCCTTCCAAGAGCAGCTGAAGTCCTCCAAGCACTCAAGTGGAGATTGCCACTGGAGGAAGGGAAGCTGACCTTCTGCAACCACTTCTCCTCTGCCTGCACCTTCCCCGTGTGCATTGGCTGGCTCATGATAAAATTTAATCCTGAATACCCCTGACTGGATAAAGATAAGACTTTGTTAATTCTGGGTCCCTCTATCCTATTATTAATGCTCTCTCTGCCCATGTTATCGCAGAGCGTGCAACACATGCTCACTGTTTCATGCAATAAAAAACCTCTCCTGGTAAGCTGCAACATGGCCATCTCATTCTTTCAGACCCTTTGAACTGAGGAGAAGCAGACAAAAGAGCAATTGTGACTTGGGGCCACAATGGTACTATGTGTGAACTGTTCAAGACCAAGGGCCAGGGATTTGTGGAGAGGAAGGAGACATTCTCCGGAGGTGACCAGCTGTAAAGAAAGCAGCTGCAAGTCCCTCTGCACTGCTTGGCACAATCTTAATTAGCAGTAAAGTCCTAACTTGTGTAGACCATGGTGAACTGGGTCACAGCAGTGATCTGACTCAAAATGGTAAAAAGAATAAAGCTGACATGTGGCTTTAGGATCTTTTGTGTGAGTAGGTGGGGGTGATGGAGGCTGCACACACAAGGCTCTGGAAAGGGCAGGGTGGCATCTTTCAGTGGTGATTCTGGTTTATGATTTCGAACAACTGTGAAAATAAGGCCTTGCTTAGGACCTTAGTTGTCTGTTTTGTTGAAGTTTTGTTGGGTATTTTTTCCCCAGAAATTCTGGCTCTATAGCCAGTGAAAAATTGTTTTTCTTTTTCCTTCAGGTATATGTGCTATAAACATGTTGAACAGAGGACTTTCAAACAGGAGTGCCTTCAAGCAGTAACATATTTCACACCAGTTTACTAAAAAGCCCAGTGTCAAACCAGCTGATATGGAATTAAGTTCTTAGGAAGTCCCATCTGAGACACAACCAACTTGCATCAGTCTTTATATGAGATGACCTCTCAGTGAACTACAGTATCATGTGTTTTATTGAGGTCTGTTTTCCATTGCTCAGTAAAACTTCCAATAGGGGAATCATTCACAATACAAGTGAAAAGGAGCAGGGTGCACAATGCAGTTCACTGGAAAGAGGGAATTAAGCAGCTGTAAATCTCTGCAGCCTTTGCAGTGCAACTGTCAGCTGCCAAAAGGTCTGAGGAACCAGCAGGGAGGGCAGGCTGAAGAAATAGAGAGCAAAGAGAAGGGAGCACCATTCAGTGTAAGACAAAAAACAGTATAATCTTGTATCAAATTTGATGTTTGGTGATGCAACCAGGAGCATTTTGGATGTGAATTCTTCTGATTGTACTTGGAAGCAAAGGTGTTGAGAAAATAAGAAATATCCTTTGGCTGTAGGTTCAGTAAATTAGTGGATGTATATTAGAGTATAAACAGATATCACATCCTACAAAACCTCACTTTTCAGGGTCCTGGTTTCTTTCTTTGCATCTAGAAAACTAAAGCCTGATACAGAAATAGTGCTAGCACCTTTTACTTCATTCTGGTATGTGATGTAGTTACACATTTGCATTAGAGTCTCTGGAATATAATTATCTCTGATTTAACACACATGTAGAAAAATGAGATGATTGCATATCACTGATTACCCTGCAGGGCTGTCCAGACTACAGCAACACGATGAACATGGGCAGCAAAACCATGAGCTGTGTGGCAACTGCACCTGTCCTCAGAGCTGGTTGTGTCCTACTCATGATACCCACGTGCCTGAACGACCTCTGAAGACTACTCTCTATCTGTCTTTACCTTGCTTGAATCAGGAGAACTCTCTCTGACTGATGTCTGTCCTTTCAGCGTGTTCCAGTTATCTACAAAATGACAAGGTTTTCGTGCCCACTTCTGTCTTTGATATTGTTAATGGACTGGGATATTTCATGTGTGCTCTTTGTACTAGAGCATTGGGATTTCTGTGTATGGAAATCTACAACTTTGCATCCCTGCTCTGGCAGATGGGCATGAAATTCAACTCTGTGACATCTCTTTTGGTGGGGAGGTATTTAAGATTAGCAGAAAGTACATTCAGTGGAGCAGAGTACAGAAAAAAAAGCCTTCTGTTTGGCCATTCTGAACTCTGAAGCAAGATTTATACACCCTCAAAAAGTCTTCATTGTAGTTTGTATGTCTGTCTGGTTTCCTAAGACTGTATTCTAACTTTGCTGTTTTAATTGTGAATTTATATTCATGTATGATATGACTCTGAGTGCTTGTAAACTCATAGATTGATTTGATTACAGTTACAGTGGAATATAAATGAGGAGCTCATTTATAGTTCATTGTAAGCTCAGGAGAGGGAAATTTTAGAATAGATCTGGACTCTCTGTGTCTATTACTACAGTAGATGGCACTGTAACTTAAGTCAAAAGGGTAAGTCATCTGGACTGGGGATCTCAGAGACCTCTAAACAGTATTCTTTGAGCAATTTTAAAGAACACTCCAACAAGGAGTAAGGATCAGGCTTTTGGCATGCATCTGTGTTGTGGCTGAATTCCTGTTTTGGATTTTTCAGGTCAAATTGTTTTCTTAGGAAAACTCTGAATCATGCATTTACATAATAGTTTCTCCATCTGCTTGCATTTCTCAACTCAGAGAGGTTTTTTGTTATTTTTAATATTTCACATGAAAACTCATGAATCTTGTTTTCTTTATAATTTCTGTTACAATTTTGGGCTGTTATCAGCAACATATAATATACAATGTTCTGAACTTGCTGTCTTGTTAATACTAACTGAGAGAGTCACGTCTTGCTGTAAATTGAGAGGATCACATCCTGGAAAGATACTGCAAGCACTTGGTATTTACACATTAATAGGACTTATCTGAGCTAGAATTGTATATCTGACTCTATATCCCTAATGTTGGAGCAAAATTGTTTACTGATTGGGTTCTCATAATATCCCAGGAGATAGGATAGCAATGTTATTCATATTTCTAAACAGAAAATCGAAGAGGAGAGAGACCAAATAACTTTACCTCATTCACACAGGGACTGTGTTAGAATGGAGACTTGCATTATATATGGAATATATCTTTATCTCAGATACACATAGCATGTTTTGGTTCTGCATATCCCATTTGAAGAAAACAGTGCACTTTCCTCTGCAGTATTATTCAGGTTATTCAGGTGTTTTACAGAATGAAGGCTCAGTCTAAAGTGATTGTTGCTGTTAAGCCATGTATACTTTGGAAAAGGCCTTAATGTTGGATATCCAATATAAAGATGGTTAGACCAACCTAAGGCCTTTTTAGCTGTTACTAAACCTCTTTCTTGTTCTTAAACTTCTTTCTGGTGTATTGAGAAAAATCATAGAGCTGTAAATCAATCAATCCTTTCTCTAGCTTGATAATACATTTAAAAGACAAGCTGAATCTCTCCAAGAGGCAGAGGAAGAATTCCACACGAAAGCATAGGAGATGTAAATCTTCCCATGATGTATCATTTTATTGTATACTGAAATACAGCTGTGGCAGCAACTGCATTCCATCAGGGTCATCACTTTCTTCAAGATAATTTTAGTTATGTATGGACCTTTGTTTCTTCGCTAATACACAGCCAAGATAAAACCTGATCTTGAGGCGTAAGGTTTTCCCCTAGTGCTCAAAATGAAATGCAAAGAGGATTCCAGTATTTTTTACCATATTTTGTTGGTGTCTGTATGTCTGTGTTCATCAAACTAATTGTGCTGCTGGTAGTACTTCCTATAACACAAGGACATGTTTTCTTCTAGTATAACAAAAAGAATTTTAAGACAACAACAGCTAAATCTGAAAGTCAGGAAGAACAAGACATTGCTGTCTTAGGAATACTATTAATTTGGCAAAGAGTTCACAAAGCCTTTCCAAAAGCTAAATCTTCTGTGATTCATTTGCACTGGGGTACACTAGATTGCCAGAATGAAAGTGGAAAGCACATTTCCATGTGAAGAAGGAAAATCCTCAGAACTGTTATTCATAATCTCTTTTTTTCTTAAGGCTGATTTGTTTTTTCTTACCTTGATGCATAAACAATCACATAGGAAACCTCAAACGAGCAACAATTCAAGACATAATTTGACACAGTAAACAACTGGGCCTGGAAAAGATAAATAGTTGAAACAGTAAAAGAGTAGTTCTAGGTAAGTGCAAACTGCAGGCACAGATTTTATTCCAAAAAGAGCAGTTACCAAGGACTATTTTAAAATAAAAAAATTGCAATGAAAATATTGAAAGAAAATATGTCCACTGTAGTTTCGCTGGTGTCACATACTCAATATTTAAACTTTTTGCGTAATTACTGGTAATATGCTTCTAAGCAAGATTCCCTGAGTTAACCTTCAGAGGAACCTCACTCACTCCATTAACAGGGGGCTCCTGAAACAGGTGCCTTAATTCAAACAGTGTGAATGCTCTTCTTGGGCTGCTGTAATTCTTAAAATATATTTCACTGAAACATTACATATGTAACTTGTTTATCAGATGAGAGTTACATCATTAAACTACAAATATTGAATAAAAGTATAAAAATCCTTAGATCCAGGGTACTGCATTAACCCTAAACATTTATAGTCTACGATAAGCCATTTATAAATATAATTGAAAGAATAATCTTGAATTATAGGCGGTTATAATAATTTTATAGCTAAAATTGTTCTTTTCATCTGACCACAACAAATTTACAAACTAAAACAGGCTTGCCATGTATGTACCGAATCTCTGTTGGATTCTACTGTGCCAGAAATTATATTAAGTTTTTTATTTCTTCCACAAGTTCTGTGAGGTTATGAAAATGAAAAGACAAAAAAAATTCATTATCAACTCCATATGGGAAGGCAGTGTAATTCTCTGCTTTTGACCCCTTGAAGATTCTTGGATGACTCAGATTAACAATTCTGCTTATGGGAAAATTAATTTTAAATTGCTTATATCACTTTTAAAACGTGTTATTTGCACATATCCTTTCTAGCCCCTGAAAACTTGCATTGCAGTTTACTTCCTAGAAAACAAATTAATGAGTAGAGTTCCTATCCCTGATCTTTACTTACATCTTCAGCTTTCTCTTCATTTGAGGCTGGAAAAATTTGTCCTTTATACTTCTTTTGCGGGAATGGAACACCTATGCAAAACCGGTAAAAAATTGAAGCCTTATGTTTTAAAATGTTTTCTAAGAGCTAAATTTGTGTACTGAGCTGCTGTACACTCTGGCTCAGTTTTGATCTTATAATAAGTGAAATTTTTTTACTTATATGATCAGGGAAACGTGGCCCTCAGATCAAAACGTAAATTGTTCTCTTTCCTATTATGGAAAACAAACACATTTTCACAGACAGTCAAAGATGTTTCTTAATCTAGGTTTTGGGGTTTTTAGTTCTGGGTTGTTTTTTTTTTTTTTTTGTAAACTGGAAGAAATTCTAAATGTTTTATATTGTGTTTAGTGAACTTACCATAAATAGTAATTTTATAATAATTCTTTGATTTTACATATTACCTGATATGTGACCATATTGACCATGACTGACATGGGAGTTACTGGCATTTCTTGTTAATTTTTCTTTAATTTTCATGGGAAATTCAACATTTAAGTACTCAGTGTCTTACTGTTTTCTTGTAGGTATGTTGATATTATACCTGCTATGATGAATTTAACAGCCATAAGCCAAACGAAGCGCGTTCACTTAACAGAAAAAGCTTGAGAAATGAGGAGGGAAAACTTCAGTGTGACACTTTAATTTGGAGATGGCAGTGATGGGCAATCACATGGGGTTTTTGCTTTTGTAATGCTTGGTGCTGTGCCAAAGCTGTCAGAGTTTTCAACTGTTTTTTTACCCAACTTCAAAAGCATCTCCCAAATCCTCAGCAAACTCTTTAGCTTTAATTGAAAACAACTCATTGCCTCTATTTTCTGAAAAGAGAGAAAATATCAAAATATTTATCTTAGAAACAAAATATTGGATCAAATTGTGTCTTGTAGATAATTTGTTGGAACAACAGGAAACTTGCCTGGAAAAGGGGGGGTGATTATGTAAAAAAGATTTATGACTTACACAGTTCTCTGCATTGGAGTCAAATCTCTCAGTAAATGAACATTTTTTCAGGTTCTGTCTTATGTTGTGTCATTTTAGTGTCTGTGTGGATGAAGGTGAGAGGAACATCAGGGTGGAATATCCTGAAGAAACAGCAGACCTTTCTGTTTGCTTTCAGATATTTTTGGTAATGCTTCACCAACCTAAAAATAGGTGTGAGCTTTTAATTGTTAGTTGGATCTCAGAATAGGCTGAGCATGAGATAAGCAGATAGAGAATCTAAAAAGCCCCTAGAAATTAATATAATTGTTCTGATGATTTAACAGCAGCTTTTGAAATTCATGCAAACCTCAGGAAGCAAAAGAGCTTCTTGGTGAGATGATAGACAGAAATGGTTGATTAAATCTAACAGGGGGTGAATAAAAAGGCCACTTCTGCAGGAGATGGGCGATGCCTCTCCCAGTTACAGCAGAGTGCTTGAGTTTCTCAAATGAGCTTTTGTTGTGTTCGTGCTCGCAAGGGGAATGCTTAATGTGGATAATCTCTCTAATCACTGTGCAATCTGAAAGTTTATTTTTTCTGGAAAGGGCACTGCAAAAGCTCATGAGAGAGAGGATGAAAAGGGTGTGAACTCTGAGTAGCTGTAAACCGAGGAGCTAGAAAACTCCTGTCCTTGTAGGGCAGTGGAAAGGCACAGAAGAAGGAAAGAATATTAACCTGAGAACAATGAGTAAAACAGCAAATATGTTACAAGAGTCATGGAATGCTTTGTAAGGGAATCAGTGGGACTTGGATGCTGTGTCTGTGGCCAGCAACAGAGACTCTCAGGACAGCAACAAACAGTTGAACCGAGGGAAGATATCACCAGATGTTTTTTCTCCTCTCTTGCATTCATCATTCTTTTTTCTGTTCTGACTTCCCTTTGGTTTATAGCCTGTACTTCTACCCTTCTGTGTGTGAACAGGTACACCTCTACTCTAAAAGCATTCATAGTCCTATATACTGGGAGCTTGCAATTACAATAACTGGAGAGACAGAAATGTTTTCCCTATGCATTCCAGGGTGGGTGGGGAGGAAAGATAACTTCAATGTGTGTTTTTAAACATACTTTAAAAAAATATTTAAACTTTCTGCATTGTTAGTTGGAATAGTTAAAATTAATACTGTAACTTCAAGGAAAACAAGGATATTGGATGGATTTCATTGGTTTACACAACCAGGACTTATAATGTAGCAGGGTGTAGATTACTTAATACTTATCCTCAAAGCATCAAAAAAAAAGTTCTATCTCTCTAACTATCCACTACATAGTCCTAGAATCCCAGGATTACCCAATAACTGAAACTGGAAGACATGTCAGGAAGTCTGCAGCCCAGGGGCTGCTCCAAGCAACATGAGCTGTGAGTTCATAAAAGGTTACTCAGGGGTTGTTCCACCAGGTCTGGAAAACCTTGAAAGGTGGAGGCTGCCCAGCATCTCTGGAAAATCTGTTCTGTTGTTTGACTTCCCTCAATGTGAAAAATGTGCGTGCATATACTGGTTTGTGTGGAGTTTGTGAGGCAATGTTTTGGTACCAGGGGGGCTACAGGGGTGACTTCTTTGAGGAACTGCCAGAAGCTTCCTCCATGTCCAACAGAGTCAATGTCAGCTCACTCCAGGATGGACTCACTGCCGGCCAAGGCTGAGCCCATCAGTGAAAGCAGCTTTGACATAATGTGTTCCAGGAGGAGAAAGAAGTGACTGCACAGGAGCAACTGCAGTCATAGCACAGAGGAGTCAGAATACATGAGAGAAACAGATGTCCAGACACCAAGGTCAGAGAAGGAGGCAGAGGAGGTGCCCCTGAAACACAAGGATTGTAGTTAAACTAAATATTGCTGAGATAAGATAGATAGATTTCCCTTTGTTAACAGAAGCCAGACTTAAGGAACTGATAAATCATGAGGCCTTAATCAAGAGAATCCAAAAATACAATACAATTATAAATCAAACAGTCCTAGAAAAACAGGAAAACTATATGGAAGCAAGGGTCCAGCTGTCACGTAACACTGAGAGGTTAAAAAGTCAAAGCGAGGAAGACCCATCTTACTTCCTCATCTTGGGACCCCTGACCCATAAAAGGGACCACCAACTCATTTCAAAGAACAAACTACGCATGCTTAATAGCTTTTTAACTCATTACCATACAAAGCGAAGAATGGGATGTACCAGAGTTACGAATATGCATTTGTGTTTTGTGTATTCGATACTCCTGTAGATAAAAGACCCTGTGATCATCTGTAAATTGTGCATGTGTATTTGGAGCTATCCCCCACACTGCCCAGTGTCGTAATAAACATACCCTTCCTGACTTTAAACTGTTAGAGAGTCCTTTGTCCATCATATATGGATATCGGTATCACATCAATATCCATATTTTTTTAATAAATCACCCCAGGCACAGAAGCAGATTCCCCTGCAGGCAGTGGTGCAGCCCATGGTGGGAAAAGCTGTGCCCCTGCAGCCATCGAGGGCCATGGTGGAGCAGAGATGCACCCGCAGCCTGTGGAAGACCCCACACCAGGGCAGGTGGATGCCCGAAGAGGCTGTGAACCCTTGGGGATCCCATGCTGGAGCAGTTTGTTCCTGAAGTTCACAAAGAACTGCAGCCCGTGGGAAGGGCCAACAGTAGAGATTTCATGGAGGAATGCCTCCTGTGGGAGGGACCCTGTGTTGGAGCAGGGGAGGAGTGCGAGGAGTTGTCCTCCTGAGGATGAACTGACTAGAGTCACCATTCCCCATCTCCCTGCACTGCCAGTGTGGAGGAGGCAAAAACTAGGAGTGAATTTGAGCCCTGGAAGAAGGCAGGATTTGCAGAAAACTGTTCTAAGGTTTAGATTTTGTTCCTCATCATCCTACTCTAATTTGATTGGTAATAAATTTCCAAAAGCCCAGTCTGTTTTTCCTGTGGCAGTAATGAGTGAATGACCTCTCCCTTATCTCTACCCACAAGCCTGAGGAGGGGAGTGATGGAGCAGCTTCAGTGGGCACCTGGCATCCAGCCAGGGTCAACCTACACTACAATGAAACCACTACAATGGTCTGTGCCAGTGGGCCAGTGTTGTTTTCAGGAAGACACAGGTCTGAAGCATACAAGGCTTCGTGTTGATACTTCAAAATATTCATACCAGAATTCTTGAATTATGTCTTTTAGCTGCTCTGTGTGTGTGTAAGTATATATACTTGTGGAAGGATGAAGAGAAGGCAGAGGACTGCTGAATAAATAGAGTGCCTCAAAAATGTCCAGCTGGCTGACACCCAAACCAGATTAATGTCTAAAAAAGGCTATAATCTGTACATTCAGGTGGGTATTTTCTGATATGTAATACAAGAAACATCTGTGGCTCCAGCCAGCTTCTCATGAAAGGAGGTTCTGATTACAAAGCTGTCATAGCAGTCTAATACTAATCTTTATACTTAATGGAAATTTCAAGGAGAGGAGAGCACTGAACTGTTCTTACCATCTGGAGCTGTGAAGAGATGTGAATCACGACCCTTCAAAGCCCTAGAGACCCTGGAACATGATGATTCACGAGAGTAGTTTAAAAATAGGGGGATTAAAAATAGTAAAAGTTCTTTTTGTTTGTATGCTAGTTTAAATCCATGTAGTTTGCATTTTTTGGCTGCATAGGCCTAAAATATTTTTTAAAATGCAACTACTTAAAAAGCATATAAATAGCAACTGAGGCCATTGTATAATCCCATAAAACCATGAACTTGGTTTTATGCTGATGAACAGGGTTTTGACACAGTAAAAGAGCCCTGGTAAGAGTCAGGCTCAGGAGTTTTATTCCACCCAGATCAATACCTTCTACATGAGGATGATAATTAAACCCACAAAAGCAAAGGCATGAGTTTCTGCTTTTTATTAACAGGAATCTCAGCTGTGAATAAAGCTGATGATTTCATCTGAAACACTGATTTCTTGATCCTGCAGTACAGATCATCCCTCTTTCCTAAGTCATATAAAGGGGCCAGCATGAGAAGACAGATGGGTCTGACATGGACAGTCCTCTGCATGCTACTCTGTGCACCCTGGGAGCTTGCCTGACATCAATGCTGTGTGCACTGTGTACAACTCTAGTCTGTCCTTGAAATGCTCTTTGCACTGTCATTTGGTGGGGTTACTGGAAAATGGTCCTACAGCTGATTCCCTGAGTGCCTGTCTGTGCTCCAGAAACCATCTCAGTTACAGAGTGTTTAAGACTCTTCCAAAATACGGGGGTTTTTTGGGTTTTTTTTTGGTTTTTTTTTAGGGTGTGAAGGTTTTAGGTTGCCAGTGAAGATCTTGCGACAAAGCAAATCCTAGCATCCTTCTTCAGATGTCATTAAGATCTGACTTGGTCAAAACTCCCACTGACTTCACTGAGCCATTTGAGATTTGGTGCTAGGACATTATCACATTGCAATCAGCTATGAAAGCAGCAACACAACTGAATCCCATAGAGTAACATCAGAGTAACATACATTATTTCCATCCAAGTAAAAAGGTCTTCTGTGACTTCCTTTTCTGGCCAAATCTAAATCTAAGCACATTATTCATCTGTGCACAAGTCTGTTTGCTTTCCAAGCCAAAACTCACTAGAAAAACAGGAAATAAGATATAAAACTAAGTTGCTCTGCTCTGTTAATTTGTCAAAGCCACAAAATGTGTTTTTCATTAGCTTTCAAGTATGGGATGAAATGTTTAGTGCATCTGTCTACCCATCCATCCATGCATCTTATTTTTTCTGAGCAGAGCAAAAGTTCAGCACAGTTTTCACCTATATTGCTTAGCCTCTTTTGTTTAGAGAAAACAACTGACACCAAAATTTTGATTGTGTTTTGATTTTACAAATTAGTTTGTCCTTGTGAAAGGGGAGCAAAACAGTCAAGAAACTCATGCTTAAATATGTGGACCTGTTGGTGCCAGTCTCAATGGTTCGGGAGGCACAGTCCTTCCTAAATGCCTTCCTAAGGCCAGCTGAGAGCAAAGGAAAGTCATCAGAAAAATCCCATCAATTTCCAAGTGCACTGCATTACTCCCTAGAAAACAGTGTTCACCATTTCCACACTCCTTAACTTGCAATCCCTTACCAAACCTCCATGCAGTAAGACACCCCTCTATCTCTTCATCTACTGACTGCGTTTTCAGAACTGGATGAAATTTTTTGGTGACTGATGACTTTTGGTAGACTCTTAGAGAGGTTGTGGAGGTATGTGTACAGCATTTAAGCCTTGGAAACTGTGGCAACTTTGGCAGCCTGTGGTGAAAATGGAACTCCATAAATTCAACATTGCTATTTAATTTTGTAAACTCCAAAATTGTATAGATATGGGACATGCTCATCACCAATTCTCAATACACCCAAATACTTGAATTTTAAACAATTAATTTTACTATAAATACATGGGGGTATTTCACTTACACATCTATATTCACTGTGTTTGTAAGGACTATATGTGAAAGATCAGGAAGTCTCATTTACTTGCACATATATTAATCCTAACTATAGACCTAGGCAACTCAAATTTAAGTTTTCCTCTTAATTTACTCAACTGTGTGTTGCTAAATACCATACACTCCAAAGAGTGTCTAAAAGTCCTATGCAATTCCACTATTCTTCACAGAAGCAGAGTTTCAAGGCAGAACGCAGGAGCAAAGCCAAAATACATCCCAAATTTTATCTAATTTCCCTGGCAGCAACATATTCTTTCAATCGTAATCGAGATGAGTTCAAATGTGGTGTTGTACTTTGCCCTGGATTTTTCAAATCTGCACCATCATCTGTTGAAGATTACATCTGTTCCTAAGGCAGGAAGACCAGATCATGTGGAGAACTTCGATATTCACAGTGGAACATGAACACCCGCACCCAAAATTGTTACCCTTCAGACCAGGGCTTGCATGTGACCTCAGCTGGGAGGTCTAAAATCCTTGGCTTTTCAAAGGTTCTGAAGGTTCAGCCTCTGGACATTTGCAGAAACACTTCAATATTTTGACAGGGCTCAGCAATTTGTTGTCTGTCTCACACATGAACTGCTTGTACCTCATCAGAATTCAGAAACAGGAGTTTCTGTGCTGAGCTGTGTCTGGTGGTCTGCTCTCAAAGCCTCCTCTCCCATGCACCAGTAGGCACAGTCTTGGCTACTGTTTCCACTTAAATCATGGTGACACCATCACCGCATTTCCACAGGACTGCCCCAGAGTTGCAGTTCTCTCCTGGGAACATTAACAAACTTCTAATTCACATCTGTTTTAGAGACTGCCTAACCACTAATCTGTAACTTACTCCACCTTCCAGTTGAGTCTGTGATCCTGTGAATATAAGAATTAATCATTTCTGATGCCTAAGAGAATGCCCAGACAGAGCCTGGCTTTGTGGGAAGGACGCAACTTGTCTGTCTGTTGGCTGTACATGAGCAATACAGGAGCCATAATCAGGCCACTATGGGAAGGGAGCCTGCCCTAGAGGCGATTCCTGTGATACTGGAGAGACACCAGTTCTCACCAGCTGCTGTTTCTCCAGACAGTGGCTGAGACTTGCCACCAGCAGCAGTGGGACAGCTGGAGAAAGCTGGGAAGAAGGACACTGAGGGGTGTGAGGGGGAGGAGGGTGGCCACCAGCACCAACTGGAGGCAGCTGGAACAGCATATAGGGAGACAGAAAATGTACCAGAGGTATGAGTGTGCTCACTTTCCTCCCCATCCTCTGCTCCTTGCAATCTCTGTGACAAACACAACTGTCTTCAGTGTGGCTGAACCTGCTGGCTAGGGAGGAAGGATATCAGAGTCTTGCGTGTCAAAGAAGGCAGCACTGGTGAAAGCCACTTGCTATGGCACTCATTAAACCACAAACAGCTTTCTGGGAACAGTTCTTGGAGCTGAGGTGGGTGCCCACCTGGGCAGCACTCCCCCTTTCCACTGGCATTTTTGCTGCCCCTGGATGCTTCCTGCACCATTGGATGCTGAGCACTCGGGTGGTGAGCATGCTGTGCAAATACATCCACACTTGGCAGGCATGCTCCCTAACTGAGGATATGTCTGGCCATTATGTTGTCTCTGTGGTTTATCATTTTCCAGACTGAATACCCTCATCAACATCCTTGTGTTCTCAGTGAGATGTTATGTGCTGGGGGAGTGGGAGGCTTCATCAGGGTCCTCCTTCCACATTCTCCATAAGCAGGCAGCCTCTTTCCTTCTGCCATGAAAAGCAAAGGTTCAGCTATCAGGGGAAAAATCTAACTTCTGGGACAAATTGTAAACTTTTGCAGCAAAGAGCACAGACAATTAAATCCAGTGACTGATTGTTTATTACAGACTTTTCACTCCAGGTTCATGCATGGGAGGTCTGGATTCGTGTGGTGCATGAAGCTGAGCAAAGGAGCATAGAGAATAAGCATTAAATCAAAGGGAGGGTGGGGTGGTGGAAACCGTGGGAGGGAAGAGCATGTGGGAAGAAAGGAGGAAGAAAGGAGAGATAGGAAAGTTGAAGAATAGAAATAGGTTAATGAGTGATTGTACAGATGATGTGAATCATCATGCGCTGATCTCTTCTTCCACTCTGTTGACTGCTGAAGCTATCACTTAACATCATTTTTCATGATGTCTTACTGAAAATAGAAGTAACCCTCCTGTTTCTAGAAGGTGAGCTCCTGAAAGTTAAAGACTAGAAACCAGTAGCTTTTGGAAGAGATGCAGCTCCTCACTGATCTGAAAGTAGAGCTGAACTGGAAACTTCGTTCAGAAGTTTACGTCCTCGCAACGTGGCAGATTTCCTATTTTTTAAAGAAGTGATTACAGTCTCATAATGTGTTTTGCTAAATTGAAGGAAATTGTTCTTTTTAATGTGGCATTCCCAAAAGAATTCTTTTGTCTGACTTGTATTTTTTTCCCTCTCATAATCTGAGATGTGAAAATATCAGTACATGGCATTTGCGATTGGAGCCAGGTGCAGAGTTTTCCTGATTTAAATTCACCATCTACTAGGCATCTGAGCACTTTTATAAGGAACAGGAAGACAAGCTTCAAGGGTTTGTCTTTCCTTGTGGGCTGCAGGGTTTGGCTAGTTCAGAGGATATATCTGTCTGAAGACTTTTCTGGATCTGGGCAGGGATCTCTTGTACTTCATTTTCCACCACAAATATCCCCCTTGAGGTTCATTCGTCTGTCCCAGTAGTTGCCAAGAAGAACTAATTGAAGTAACATCTAACAGCATTGTTGGACACTGTTTCTTAATTTCCAAAGTGACTACAGTAATTTTTTTCATCTGGGCCTTGCTGCTCTTGTTGGCAGCCATCTTGTTTGAAATTATGACTCCCTGTTCTTCTTGTTGATGGTATTTTTAAGTCTTGATGCACCAGCTGTTCTAATTTGCAGGACTTAAATGAAGTCTCTGGAGGTAAATAGGTATCCACAGGCATCTGACCCTGGCAGGATAAGTCTCTCAAGGCCACACATCCCACCTGGAATCATCCAGCTGTGCTATTGAACAGAAGGTAAATTTATTTACTTTGGCTGCCAAGTGTAGCAGCAGCTAAAGGCAGCTTTTACTATGTGATCATATAATTTCCTGTACATTATCATTTAGAGGAAGTTCTCTTGACCTCAGTTTTGCTGATGAACCACCAGAGTCACATCAGGCATTACAAAGAAAAAAAACCCATCAACTAGATCACCATGACTGTATCCATAACACAAATATGTGTTAGAAGGAGCTACATGTGTGCATGACAGGGAGATCACCAGGCAAAGCTCCTGTACAAACCAAAACAAGTCAAGCCCACCCAGGTACTGCTGGTAAGGCAGAGCAGAAACAACCTCCACAGTCTTCGTGTGTCAGATTTACCTCCGTGACTTTGGAATGAGGGATTCCGGAAACCAAAGACATGTGTGATCACAGAAGTACAGTTCATGGCGTATTTCCAAATAAAACCAGAAGAATCATCACAATAAAGCATTTAAATTATTTATGTCTTCTTCATCAAGTGAGTTTATCTAAGAATGCATTTTATCTGTACCTCATTAAAAAGGATAAATAACCTATAGTCATGACTGGATGGATAAT
This sequence comes from Brachypodius melanocephalos, assembly GCA_013398615.1. NCBI lineage: Eukaryota > Metazoa > Chordata > Aves > Passeriformes > Pycnonotidae > Brachypodius > Brachypodius melanocephalos. The sequence continues at coordinate 3,798,197 of VZSR01003812.1, read as the reverse complement.
GTTGCATGGGCAACATTCTCATGACTCCAATATCCACATGTAGAACTGCTGTAATCCAGACCTGGAACTGTTCACTAAACAAAAACAGGCCCTGACTTTGTTCTTGGTTTTTAAACCTGATTGCAAATCCTTTTTTTTTTTTTTCCCTGAATGCTACTCATCATTCCAGTAAGACTGGAAATCTTAATTAATTTATCAATTATAATTTATCTCTGGGGAACAGTTTCATGCTGTGAAATTTATTTCCAGGGAACAGTTTCACAGCTATGCCTGATGTCAGAACTTTTCAGACTGGAGATATATCAACTAAAATGATATCTTATGTTCCTCGTGACTGTGTGTGTTGTGACAAAAAGATAGAACAGGAAGATTTATTGGAAGAAGATTGCCAGATGCTGTCCAGAGAGAAAAGAAAGCCATTAGCTCTGAACTGGGTGAGTCCCTGTTCTTTACCAAGCCAGTAAAGTCCAGGCATTGTAACAAATACTGTGTGTGTATTTGAAGGTTTGAGAGAGAGACAATGAATATTAAAATATCTTCATTGGATGGGAATAGAATTAGCTTCAGAAGTCAAAACATAAGGATTTTCGGGGGGGGGTTGTCAAATTAAAGCACATCTCATTACATATATACACATAAAAAGATCTTCAGCATTCCAATTATATATTAAAAATGTGTCTTTCAGAATTTATGGAGAGTGTGAGTTTTAGAAATCTGTCCCCTTGCTGCTGCTGGAATAAACTAGAAACTTTGAGTTCCCAGGTAACAGCTAGGTAGCACTCAGCTAGTGATCAGTACAAATAGTTCACATGAAAGGTCAGGCTCGTTCCTGAGCTGACCACGCTGCTGTCTGCCACTAAACACAAAGACCTTTCAGGACAAGAAAATGAATTTTCTACTCCCTATTCTTGGAGCAAAAGGCACAAGAGAGAAACCATGTGAAAAGCTACCAATAGGAATATGGAAAGCTATACCAACCTGGAGAAATATGAGCATGTGAAAGAAAATCTCCAGAGAAGGGATTTATCTAGAATTTATACAAAGAATCTGCCTGGGGCTTCACAGTAAAAATTTAATCACTGTTAAGTGTTCACTGTTCCAGTGGAATTTTGGGGTGAAAACTGAGCAAGAAGTTCTTGGAAGCTGCTGCATATTAGGATCTTTTTTATTATTAGCTGCCAGATATTGACTTATCCAGCAGCATGATGAAGAAATCTGGATACAATACATCTATTCTGATTAAAAAAAAAAAAAAAAAAAAAAAAAAAAAAAAAAAAAAAAAGTAGATGAAAGAAAGAACCATTTACTTTTATTGGGATCTTTTTTCATCTTTTCATTTGCTGATTTATTTTTGCATTCATGGAATCTGTAACATGGCTTCCAAAAAGTTTTGGAAGAAAAAGAGAGCCAAAAATTTCCCACTTGTTTGCAAATTTAAGGCAATTAAGATGAGGGGTTCAAAGTAAGCAAACCTGAGAGCTATGACAAAAAAAAATGTTCAGCTTAATGACAGTAGTGTTATGAAAATCAGTAATATGTTTTCAATTAAATATGTGAATATATGCATAAATGAGATTTGAGAGGAGTGTGTACATCAGCTGCACAATAGCCAGTGGAAAGAAAGGAAAGAGAGACATTTAAAATGAGAGTCTAAATAAACACTGTTGATACTGAAGTGGTTAAGAGCTGAAAGAGCTGTGGGGATAGCACTATGAAAAAGAAAAGGTGACTCAGTTAATTATAGAAATGCTTATTATGGTAAAAAGTACTTGGTGTAGCATCATGTGTAGTTTTATAGCATTGAGGTTAGAAAAGAAAGTCACTTTGTACAGGACTATATTGGGGATATTTTAAAATGTTTATGAGAGGAAACTGATGGAAAGGAAATATATGATCAAAACCAGAGTCTGTGTGTTTTGGAGGATTTGGGGGGGTTTCGGTTGGTTGATTGGTTTGGTTTGGTTTCTTGTCTTATTTCTCTTTTTTTTTTGTTCTGGGGTTTGTTTTTTTTTGCCTAAAAGAGATGAAAAAGAAAATATGTTGCCATTGGGGTCATACAATTTGGATGACCTACTTGCTCAGGGTGTGGTAACCCAAAATATGTACTGTTTTAACATTGTCGTTTATCTGTCAAGATAGATTAGAGCAAGAGAAAATTTTCTGGATGGTTTTACTATCCAGATATTGCTGTCTTAAATTGCAAATCAGTGTAGAATATCTGTCAAGTCCCATACCTACAGCTGTCAGATGATTGTTTGTATTTTAATGTAATCATATGTGGCTTTATAGATTATTTAGAAATGGATGAATAGTGTATGTCAATCTTTGCAACGCAAAAAGTGACAAAAATTTCTTTATTTGTAGTCTAATCTCTGTGAAGGATCATGATCACAGTTATGATAGGAATAGAAATTACCATCAAACTCGATCAGGTAAAGGCAGTGGTTTGTTAACTTTAATTCCTTTAGGTGCCTGCTAAACTACTGAGGGACATGCTAAAACATCCTACCTTTACTGGATTCATCAGCTAGGTAACTTCCCAGAAATTACAGATTACTCATATTGCAGCCATGGTGAGAATCCCTGGAATCTCTCCTAAGGATGGCTTCCCGCAGCTGCAGGCATTTTCAAATGGAGCTTTTTCTTCTACAGTTGTCATTTTAATTGTAATAATGACTGTGTTAACTGCGCAAGTTGTTTTGATGATAAGAATGGGACGCTTAGCAACACGAGCAGTTGGTTTTGGTACCCCGGAGCTCTGTGTTTCGGGCCATCCGCAGGTCAGTGACTGTCATTACAGGACAGGACCGAGTGCGAAACAGCAGATAACTCCTAGCAGATCCTTTGCTCAGTCCTCATCAGAAGCTTTTCGCTAAAACAATGTTTGCTATATCCCTTCTGTTCTTGTGAGAGACAAAGCTTGCAGTTTGCAGACTACCAGAAGGGGAAGCTTTGGTTGCCCTTGCTAACACCGTGGATGTGCTGTTAGAAATAATGCCTGCTGTCAGATGGGGGACAGTGAGCCAGGTGTCATGGGCTGTCACAGACTTCTCTGATCATCCTTGCTTTTCAGAGCAGCAAGTCTGTGATGCAAGCAGATTTTGTAGAAATTTCCCTCCAACTGAAAAAAAAAATAATTTCTAAGGCCAAATTCATGTGTACGAGAATGGAAAGGCAGTGATGGTGGGAAACAGTATCACAAAGCATACAGTCAGAGAAATGGAAACAAAACTGCAGTGTCCCAGACCTCAGGGCAGTCCAGATAGCATCAGCAAAAGGACAAGATTGGCTTGGAGTGATGTGCATCCCAGAAGGACAGGACAAAAGCCCTACTGTAGCTTATTTTTGTGAGTACAGAGGACTAACACAGTAACACCCCATACCAGAAAGCAATAGTGCTGTGTTAGTGGCTTACAGACAATATTTAATCTTTCAGAACATAGATAAATACCCCTGCAGAGCAGGGTGATTTTGAAAAGGCTGCTAGTGAAGGGTAAGGGAGCCTCATGTGTCAGTCTTCTCAGGAAATCTATTCAAAAGGCTATCTAGAGAGTCCTCGTCATTACAAAGATATGCAATACCTAGGATCAGCTTGAGGCAGCCCACAAGCCACCACAGATAGAGAGGATTTATTTTTTGATGAGGGACAACGGTTGTGTGACTCTTCACTCAATGTGTTCATTATTCAGAATTATTTGCACCACAGTTGGCAAGAGCCTGGTGTTCCCAAGTTATCTTCAGCAGTCTTAGCATGACATAACAGTGGATTTAACAATCTGTTTCACAGGAAAATTGAAGGGCCGCCTCCAACTTCTGTTTCAGAGCCTTACCCTGTGCTACTGGGCAAATAGCCTTCTCAATTGTAACAACACTTCCTGGCAGTTGTAACAATATTTTAGAACTAGTAAATCCTCCTGAATAACATGCTCATACATTCTAACTCCCCTTCTGCAATTTCCTCTCTTTGCCTTACCTTACCATTTGCAGAGCTACAGTAGCATCAGCAGAGCTACAGCATTTATTGCAGAATAAAGTGCAGAGTGTCTGTAAGAAAAGACCAAATTGAATACACAGCAGTTTAGGCAAAACAGCAGCATTGTCAGCACTCCATGCAGGGCTATAGTAAGCTTACTCTCTTCTTCTGTGTTTGTTTGCAGGATGGAACCACAGAGTCAATATATGTTTCTTGTATATTATAATTTAGTTTCTCATTTTTCCAAAGCATTGGGCAGATCATTTTGAAATGTCCATAAAACATGCATTTTAAGCAAACAGAGCAATTTTGATCTTTGCTTAAATCTACAAGCTGAAAGAGCCAAAGGTGAAAAAAGGCTGCTTTAAACTGTTCTGTGCCCTGGAGCAATCTTACACTAGTGGGACAAGCAGTTTATCTGAGGATTCAATTTAAAATCTTTTCTGAGTGTAATGAAGTGACAGTATCATTCTGTGATAGGAGAGTTTGTTATAGGAAATTTTAATAAAAGACTCTTTTGTTCTGCCTTTGCTATTTGTAAAATCTGTCAATTTACCTCATTCACAGCCTGAATGTTTTAACTAGAGATGAATCTAATGTTCTGGTTTTTTAATATTTTTGAAGGAGGATGTATTGAGTCAGTCTTTTTTACAGAGAAAAGGATGAGTCAAGATAGCCAGTTCCAAGAATGCATTTAGTCTTGGGGTCTGAATTCTACAACTTACCAAAAATTTTAGTCTATTTCCCTTTGGTGTTAGTATTCTAATATTTTTCCTTCATTAATAATTAAGCATTTTTACTTTAGTATCCTGATGTAATTTTTCCACATACATTCAGCCATTCTTTATATTGTAGTATTTAATATAAATACTTTCTACTCCAAGTATCTTCTTCTTTTTGAAACTTATGCCTAATCTGTTTCAATTTACTTCAGGCCTTACATTAGTGTGTATATGTTTCAGGAACTTGAGGGCTCTTGCTTTCATTTATGGAAACTTGAATTTGATCAACTGCTTTCTTTACAAATAAAGAAGTAAAAACAAGGAGCTTAGGTTCTTATCATGAACCATGTCATCACAGGGTGACACTTCACAGGACAAAACACCTGTTCCTTGGTTTGGATTTTTCATATGGAAAATTAAAATATTAAAAGTCCCTTTGCTTAAAGAGTAACATTGAAAACTAAAGTGTCTATGCAGCTTTTTCCTGGACTTGCCTTCACACTGCACAGGA
>VZSR01003812.1:3654606-3792891 GCA_013398615.1 Brachypodius melanocephalos | reverse complement strand
GCAATAAAACCCTGCTGGTTTGAACATCCCAAGGATATTTGGAATTTGAAAGGGTTCTAGTAATTAGACCAGAGGAGAAGGGTCTCCCCCATGGATTATGTCCCCCACAGTGGGAAGAAGAGAAGAATCAGTAAAAAGGTAAGACCTGTGTATTGAGGGAACAATTTAGTAATTGCAATGAAGTAAAGGTGATGATGATGATGATGATGATGATGACAATGATGAAAAGGGAGATAAGAAAAGGGAGAGGAATAAATCCCAAGAAAGACTAGTGATGCACAATGCAATTTCTCACCATGCATTGACCAGTGCCCAGCAAGCCCCCAGCAATGATCAGCCCTGCTTGTCCCATTTCCCCTCACCCTTATACACAAGACATCCATTCTATGGTATGGAGTATTCTTTTGACCAGTTCAGGTCAGCTGTCCTGGCCATGCTCCCTCATGGCTTGCTGTGCACATCCTCACTGACAGAGCAGGGAAAGCTGAAAAGTTCTTGAGTTAAAGTAGGCACTACTCAGAAATAACTAAAACATCGTTGTGGAATCAACAATATTCTCATACTAAATCCAAGCCACAGCACTGTACCAGCTACTACTTGGCCACTGTCTTTGCAGAAGACCAAATGATAGTAGACATATTCTCTGCAGCCCAATCAATAGATCACTGCCAAATGTATGCAAAATACTGATTTATCACTTTTGCACACTCTTCAATTATTCTGTATACATAAATTACAACACAGGACAATGCAAAACTGAGTCTAGAGAGTCTAGAATCTTGAATGGAGCAAAAGAAAAGTCTTTAATTCTCAAAAGAGACTGGACCAAGTTTTTTTCCATCTAAATCAGTTCTGAATAGAACATGAACAGAGAAAGGAAAAAATCTTAAAGGAAGAGTAAACTATGAGATCATATTTTAATCAGATAATATGTTCCTGTGAGACAGCAAAAGTTCATAAGTCTTTATTGGCCTAGCAAGTCACTAAAATTTTGTTTCCAAAGAGTATGGGAGAAAATAATGATGAGCAAAATTGTGAGCCCAAATTATTAAAGGAAAACACAGCAGAAATTTCTGATGCCTACATCCATGGATAATCTCTGTTTTAATATAGAACTGTGTAAACTCTACAGAAGGCAGACATATCTGGAACAGCAGAAAACCCAACTATGAAAGCTCCCAAGCCCATTCCATCTCCTACAAGATAGTACATATCATCTTAACTGTGACTGAAATCAAGACAACCTTGGCATAAGTTTAAAGTTGTTGAACATATGGTTGTTTGATTTACTGGCTCAGATTCTCTATTTACAGCTGGGTAAAGACTGGACAACACGTAGAGATAGAGATCTTTTTTGTAATTCTAGATCTAGACAAAAGTACCAAAATTACCAAGGGTAATTAGGACAAAACTGGCTGGAAAGGAAGAAATAAATTTGGGTCCTCTTATAAGGAATCATGTCCTAGATATAAACTTACACAAGGGATAACGTATTTTGTGTTTTCACATGCAATGAAAAGAAACAATTCTTTGTTTAAAGACAAAGACAAAAACGTGACCACACTTTTTGATTACATTTAGACTACAAGGCAAAATGTAGAGGTCCAGTCTTGTAAATTATGAATCTAAGGGAACCAAGAAAAATAGAAAAACTGAGTTTACATTAATATAACTTATATCATAGGATTAGAAGATGCAATTTCTGTCAACTCAGATTCTCCTATAAGTCCACTTTTTAAAATTACAATAGTTAAAATTAGAACAAGAACTCTCTTCGGTTCACATAAGAACTGGCTAACATTCCAGTCCTGTAAAACATCTCTGTCTGCTACCATGAATCTAAGATCTGTACCATGACACTGTAAACCAGCAATCACATTAGGCTTATATTGTAATACATTTGTAATTGTGAAAAGTTACTTTGCAATAATGCCAAATCCTGGACCGCAACAGATCTGTGAATGTTAGGACAAGGTTAAATAATTAATGTTTAAAGAAGGCAAATATGGGAAATGTAAATTTTTTAATGATCAAATATCTATATCCATGGCAATCTAAGGAAATGTTTGTAGCATACAATGGAATTTGAAGTATCAGCCCACAACAAGATCATTTTAAAGACCAAATACTTCCCTCAACAGTTCAATCATTGATCAAAGACATTCACCCATGAAGATAGGCTTGCATGGGAGCAGCCATGCAAAGGAGAGGCTCCAAAAAGCTACTTTGTGTATAATGAAAACAGCAGATCAAGGCTCTATAAATATCCATTAAAAATCCTGCAGAATGAAAAATAATTAAAATTATATTAAAAACAATCAACTACTGAAAAGGTTTTTTGCAGTCCATGCAATATTCAGCCTTGCTATCTGTTAAAGGGATTTGAATATATGCCTCAAAATGTGGATATCTTTCAAGTTATCTTAATTTAGAGATCTCCTTACCACAGGCTCTCTGGGGAATTAAAGTTTTTCTTATGTATTTTCAGGCTTCCTGTGTGTGAGATTGCCAACAGGGAGTACTAATGCAGATGAGATGAGGCTACTCTTTCATAAACACTTGAAATCCTCATTCCCAGGGTGGAATCTTACATTATATTTACACATCCATATATTAGCAAAATAAAAATGAAGATACTGATACTCATTGAAGATCTGTCTCCTCCTGTAGCTGGTACAGGAAATTGTTCCAATCTGGGGCTTGCTCAGGTGTCAGTTTGGTGCCTGATGTCTCTGCTTAAACCTGCTGTAATGTATTTTGTTTTGAAACATCCCTGCCAAAGATGTGCCAAGAATGCTAAAGCGTGCCTTATCCTATATATCTTCTCTGAGTGTGGATTTGAAGGGAAAAATTGCTGAGGGCTTACTTTTAGGAAAGCATTGTTGTAAAAGAAACCACTTATTTTTTCATGGTCTAGTTTAAGTACAAAGCATTGTAAAGCAAGAAAGCACTTAAAAGTATTTGTAAACAAATAACATTGGAAGTTTAATTGTATACAAATTCAGTGAACCAAGACAAAATTAAAGCTTATCTGGTCTTTCTTCCTTCATATAAAATCTTGCCTACTTTTATAGTTTTCTAATAATTCTGTAAAAGATGAATCAGCGGGGAAAAAATTCCCTGCTGTCAGCAAAACAACTTTTTGCATCCTGATTTTGAATTTTCTGATTAATACATTCATGACCTCAAATAAGCTACCTTCAAATCCTTAGTATTGAAAGATCCTTGCTGTACAGGCTGTGTCTTGATAAGAGCTGCTCTTTAGCCAGCCTCCATAGCCACCATAGGAGCAGCTTTTCTTTCACTTTTAAGCATTTGTGAATAAAAGTTATTGTTTCCAGTGCTATTTATGCAGGCTGTTGTGTTTGTAAATACTGGCTGTATCAAGATAACCTTAATAATGCTTTCTGTCATGACAGTTGGAAGGCTCACATGAATGGAGCAACTATTCATATAACATCATCATTTTATATGCCAGACAACAGAATCAGACTAAGGGTAGCAGAGGTTTCCATATACATAAGAGGGTTCTCTTTCTCAAATTGCTGTTTAATTGGTGTTACAAGGCTGTTCGACAAGCACTAATTAATCTCTACTTAAATTCAGCATGAATATTCCGGTATCATTAGTGGGGGAGAAAAGTAACAGCACTTTGTGTGTCTCTAGGGAGCAAGCCATTGCCAGAAGAGAGGCACAGCACAACAGTCTTTCTTTTATAAGCTCAGCTTATTCTTCTAAAGAGACTCTTTTGACCTGTGGCAGCCCATATGTACCTCTCATTAGCCAGCAGTTCACTCTCAGTTCTCTCCCTCTCCAGGAGCTGTCTGCCTCTTGTGCTCCACCAGCAAAGGCCAGTGGATTAGGCAGCTAAACCAGGTGAAAACAGAGATTCTTTCAGTGGTGTATGTGTGTGTTTGGGTTAGCTTCCAGATGCACCAGTACCCCAACCCAACTGACCACAGAGCTGCTCGAGTGCTCACACTGGCAAAAGGGAGACACCAGGGTGGCCTCTCTCAGGGACAACTCAGTTTCAGGTCACTTTAAGCTGGTTACAAAACCATACCCTTATCTTCAGAGAAACAGAGCCTACACAGAGCCATATGGTTGAATAAATGACAGTCTAACCAGTGCACAGCCAGCACAGATTAATGCAAGAGATCTTGCAATCTGCTTTCACTGCAGTCAAACAAGTGGCATCTTTGTGTATTGCACCACTAAACATTCATTTTTAAACTGCACATCAGCAAATCCGTGGCTATTGTAGATCTGGAAAGCTCCCTTTTAATTTCCTTCCCAAAAAAAAAAAGGTCAGTGTAAAATATCATATGTACTTTTCACTGACAGATTTCAGTGCACACTGTTTACTCGGTTGTCTGTGTAGAGGCCCATCGTGCATAAATCAGTGCAGAGAAATAAAAGATTGTTTTATTACACAATGAAACTTTCCAAAAAGGATCTTAATTTCCTGTTCAAGAAATGGCATCACTGTTTACTTGAAACAGATATGCTAAGTGGCCTGGAGGAATTTTGTTTTTAGGAGACAGACTTGCCATCATTGTGAGTAAGAGTGTTACATTGCTCTTGACAATGGCAATTAAAACACATTTTGATTTGAAGGTAATTAGCAAAAATGGCAAAACGCTATTTCAAAGCTTGACAAATTTTCCAAATGGCTAAAGCTGAAATGAGTCCAGTTCTCGGGATAATTTTCAGATTGCTCAAAACTATTGCTTAACAATCAACAAGAAATCAGCTATGAAGAATCTCTGTGAATTCCATGGTATTAACTGCAATGCATTTCATATACAAATTAGCAGACCTGACAAGATGTTATGTCAACATCTTAAATCCCTCAAATTTTGTTACCCTGAGGTCAGATTAGCAAGATGTTAGTGAGCAGAAAGACTACTCTCAGTCTTTTTCCATATGAACTCACCTGCCAAATCTTCTCAATTGCTTTATCTCAATCACAGTGTCTATGGCCCTTCCAACTTTTCAGGCCACTCTCACTTCCTAAAGACCTCTATGGCCATTCCTCACCTTCCTTTTTGTTTACTTCCCTGAGATGCATCTGTCCATAGGCCACTGAACTTCCCACCAAACCTTTCTGGCTTTCCCTATTCTTAGTCTCATGCTCTTGCCTTCCCAGGGACACGTAATGCCTTAGGTGCAAAATTAGGTCCTGCCATTCCAAGGATAATTTATTTTCAGATTACATCTAATTCAGCGTGGACTGTTGAAAGGGCAAGTATAAGCCAATTTAAGAGGAGAAAGATAAAGCTGAAAAGTGTTACAATTGTATAACAATACCCAAGACACAACACTCGAGACCTCTGCCTTGAATGAGATCATGTTGCCATTTTTCAACCCTGTGTGGAGCAGAACTGACCTGTTCTACTATAGCACATGACAACATGTTGTCATACAGTAGCCCAAAATCTCTGCTGTATGCAGATTTTACTGTTTGCAAGATGGGATGAGTGAGGGGATTGTCAGGCAGCTGGTTGTGGTTTCAGATTCTCCAGCTGAATCAGTGCTTGTCTGGACAGCTCTAAACAGTACCAGCTGCTAATAGTTCCCCTTGGGATCATTTTCTAATTGCAGATTACCAGACACAGCAGGGCATCCCTTTCTTCTCCAGGGGTAACTCTTATGCTGGGATGAAGGGGAGGAGATTTATGAACTGAATATGCTGAGAACTGTCAGTGTGGTAGAGACAACTAATCTGTTGGTGAATGTTTGAGAGATTTCTGATATACTTCAGTTCTCTTTCTTGCAGGGAATCTATCTTTTGCCATACTAATATCAGTCTGTTAATTCATCAGTGCAGATATTATACACTAGAATGGCTTCATTGATGTTTATTCAGGTGATTTGTATCTGGGTTTATGCTAATCCAGGACTGTGCTGTCCTATCAGATTCTTGTGTCTGTGTCATCACTTGTACTGAACTCACTTGTCTGGTCCATCTCACTTGAGAAAGCCTTTACCTTGTGATTTTCCCCCAGAGAAATCTGATTGTCAGGTCCTTAGTGCTACATCAATGTAAAGAACAGGTAGCTGTAGTCTGCATGCCTAGGACATGATTTCAGATGAGAGTTTCAATAGCAGCGGTGATTCTTAAAAGCTTAATCTTTGTTAGTGACCTCTTTTTGACTTTCTAGCCAAAAATATTTTGACACTTCAGTTATAATGTGGTGCACCTATTTTTTCTTACTGATCTTTGGAAAGTGCAGGAATACTGCATGGAAGATGACAGAACACTGATTAAGATTTCAGATTCCAAGGCCTCTTCTGTGAATGGCTCTCCAAAGCCACAAAATTTTCCGGAAGATCCTTTTGCTGCCGTCACCTATCTCAGCTGCGTCTGTGAAGGGTCAGTCTTGGGGTGGTACGTAACTCTTGAGAGCAGAGTTGTTCGTACCCGTGGCTTGTGGCAGGGATTGCTGTGCCTGTCACTAGAGGGCAACGCGGCTGCTCTCAGCATCGCACCGCAGCCACATCCCTGCTGAGATCACCGGTGCGGAGCCCGCATAAAAGACTTGCGGGCTTTTCTCCACAAATCCCACGCTCAAGTGCTAACCTAAATAATGAATGCTTTTGAATGGATGATCCAGAATGACACTGGGAGGAGAATAATGCTTCTTACAGCACGAGGACTTGGCTTCTCTGTGTATGTCACTTCCTCAGAAGGGTCAGCTGCAGTGCTGGGAATCACTGCAATCGGGTTTGGACACGTAGTCCCTGATTTTGAGCTACTGATGCTAACGGGAGATTTACTGCTGGTTTAGTTTCATGCAGGGTTTGGTCTTCGGTACTGGCTTTAACTCAAAACTGGGTTTACCAGACTATTACTAGTCCAGGCTGGCTTAATCTGACCTTGTGGAAAGTGAGTCAAGTTTATCTTTGAATTTTGTGCAGGCTGGGGAGGAAAAAAAGTTTTTTGATTCTGTCACATGTAACTCAAATATTGCCAAACAGGCTGGCTTGTTTTAACTTGCACCTGGCGCAGAAACAATCTATCATTTTGAACACTCCTATATGCAGTAATAATCTCATTTAACCGTGACTGTGCTGGCTACATTAGAGGGTGGTGTAATTTGCAAATGAGATAACGCTGGATGATTACCCAGTATCAAAGGTGACTTTAGTTATTTCACTGAGATTAAGTTTTTGCACCCCTTGTGATTTTTACTGTGTTGCCAACACCCTACTCTATCTTGAAGTCAGAGCTCTCTGATTTCATGTGATTATCTTGGAAGGTTTCCAGGTATGTTTATGTGGGATTAACACCTGAGTGTATTTTCTTCCCTGCTTACTCAAGTGGTGTGTCCAGATCATCTTTCAAGGAGCCTATAAATATGTATATTGTAGCCAAATATATTCAAATATAAAGCTCACGTACTCGACTTCTCCCTCCTGTTTCTCTGGAGACATGTTTTCAGTGTAACCCCACAGTTTCTTTCCCATTTCACATAGTAACTATAACCAAAATCAACTATCAACTTTTCAATTTTTTTTACAGAATGTAAAAGACATTCATATTTAAGTCTTGCAAGAATTTTGTTTTGTGAATAAGAGAGAGAAGGTTTTGTCAAATTATAAGAGTTAAAATGAGGTGGAGTCAGTGTATGGGAGAAAGGCCCTGGGTCTGTCCCCTCCCACAGAATACCATTCTGGAAGGAACCCTATTCAACAGAAATATAATATTACATATCTCTTTTAATCAAGTAGCCTCATAATTTGCATACATCCCATCTTGTATGTCGTACATGGTATGGAAATCCCTCTCATGAACTAAGAGGGGTCTGGATGTGAACATCTTGCATTTTTAGATATAGATGCCTCTGGTACAATGGGATACTACAGATAGTTGCATTAAAATATACTTTCAACTTTTTTTTTTTTTCCTTAAAACTTCATGTTTAAAAAAAAAAGGTAGTTTTAAATTTAACAGTAACTTTTTGTTTAACAAGAACTCTTGTTAAATACAATGTATTTTATTTGGAATACAGGACTTGTTATTTGGTATTGGCTCATAGGTTCATTTTCTTTAAACATCCTTTTCTGACATTAACCAGCATAGTAAATTTCAGAAGAAAGCAGATGAAATCCCACTGGTGGTTGTAACTTTTCCCAATAGAATTATACAGAATTTACCAGTAGATGTATTCTAATATACAGCTATATCCACATTCATATTTTAAAATAAATGCAGACACTATCCTAATTTTTGTTGCTGCAAGCCAGCTTAACTTTCTTTCTCTTAGTTCTTTTCAATCTTCAAGACAACAAAAGGTGATGAAAAAGTCTTTGTGGTGAATCCCAAGACCAAGATATCCCCAAGGCAATGTGGTTAGTGGAGAACCAAGAAAAGCACTTAATTCTGTAGATAGAATCCAATCCTTTTAGTATGTGAATACAAGCCTATTAAAAACTCATCTTTAAACAAAACGAGCCAAAGCAAAAATAGCACTAGGTAGAGATTTTGTTGGATTTGCAGATAAATTCTCTCAGGGCTCACGCAGCAGGCTTTTTCTCTGGGCCCCAGGTGCTGCCGTCCTGATCACACGCCAGGACCACACAGGTGCTGAGGAGGAGCTTGGCTTTTATTTAACCACCCTTCTTGCGAATCGAAACAGCACCAAAAGTCAAAACGTGAACGCTTGCACCCCTCCCCGGTTTGTTGTTCGGGGTATTTTAATCCCTAAAGTCACCGCTCACCCCCTCCGATAAGAAAAAGGAGGAAAAACCAGCAGGGACCGATGAAGAGAGGGCAGCGCTGAGGGAGCCGTGCCCGCTCAGGTGAGAAGCTCCGGCGAGGCGGGCAGGAGGGAGGGGACAGGGACCAAGGGGAGGGCTGTGTGCCCCCGGGGCCCCGACCCCTGGGCGGGCCGGGGAGCTGAGTGGATGGGGCCCGCGTCACTCAGGGCAGGGCGCGGCCGGCGGGGGATGGCGGCCCCCTCCCGCCCGGGCCGCAGTGGCGGAGCGGCGGCGGCAGCATGCGGGCGGCGACAGGGGTAGGGCGGGCGGCACCTGCTCCGGCAGGACGGGACACACAGACAGACACACACACAGACAGACAGACAGGGAGGGAGGGCTCCCCGCGGGTCGGCCGCTGTCCTGGCGCTGCTGCCGCCGCCGCCTCACGGCGACGAGCCCGCGGAGGGAGCTTCATCTGTTTCTTTCTAGGACGCGGTGGGCACCCTCATCCTCTGCCTGGTCTCTGCGGCGGCCGCGCTGGACTTTAAGTACCACCACACCGAGGAGCTGGAGGAGTACCTGAGGGGGATTCATGCCGCCTACCCCTCCCTCACCCACTTGCACAGCATCGGGCGGTCGGTGGAAGGTAAGGGCGGTGGGACGACGGGAGAGAAGGCTTTTCGTTCTAATTAAATCGGGGCAGGTGTGGTGAAGGTGGCCTTTCGTGGGCGCTTGCTGGCGGCGGGGCTGCTCTAACAAACCTCTGTGAAGTTTCGTCTTCCTCTTGCTTAAGCGTGAATAACACACTCTGGCTGAAGCATCATACGTGTCATCAGGGTAAAAGTTTTCCCAACCCTAATGTTTCTGAGAATTGGAAACGTCCTGAGTGGCAATTTCAGAAAGAGGGCCGTCTTTATGGAGTGTAGAATGTGCGGGACCCCTTTGCCAAGTGCCCATTTTGAATGGGACTATGATTAAAGTTTCCTAACTTGTGGTTGTGTTAAAAATACCTTCGTGATACAAGGTCCTGTGCTGTAGATGAAGAACAGGATTTCAGTCTCAAACCTTACAAGAAAATATACTGAAATCAATAATCACCTTTCTGATCTTATATTGATATTTTAATCTATTTCTCTATGATTAGTACTTTCTTACCATAAAACTGGGGGGGGAAGTGGCTAATTTTAAAAAAGATATTTAAAAGATTGGTGTTTATTAGCATATGAGCTTTAATGTATATCTGTTTAATTTTAAGAAAAAAAAAAAACAAACCCAACAAAAACCCCAACATACCCAAACCCCAAACTGCTTTATTAGATTTCAGTTCAAGAAACTTAATCACTCTGAGAAGAGCTATAAAACTAAATAGAAAATGCGTTCTTTAGAAACATCATCTGTTCTTCTAATCCCCTTTCTTACCACTGGAAGGAGACATTTGTAGCATCTATTGTCAAATCCATGCTTGTGTTTAAAAAAATAAAAATCTGTATTCTTCTTGGTAGGTGATCATGAAGACAATTTCATGTCTTCTCCCTTGTTTTACCATGCATCTCGAACTAGACAGGGAATCTTACAGTTATTAAAACTGTGTTGGTTTTGGTTTCATCAAAGGCAGAATTAGATCAGATTATGTTATTCATCCATGCAAGAGGTTAGTTCCTGTAAGTACAGTTCCCTGCAGTCCAAAAGAGCAATTATCCACATCCTCATTTTCATACCTTTAGAGAACTTAGCTAACATTCTGATGATAGGACTAGATTATGGCTTTTCTGCCAGGAACTCAGCTGGCTTATCTTCGTGCAGGTAGGCAAAAACCTTTCATCCAACCTGAGAGACTGAAACTTTGGCTTTTACATATCTAGATACCTGAAAGCTGATAACATGAGATGTTCAACTTGTCTGAGTTCCATCAGCATGAAAACTGGAAAAGCATAATCTCTTGATTGTGATTGAGCTATGCACTGCAACATCATTCAGATTTTGATATATTGCCTTCTGCTTTGCCAAGCTCTGAGAAGAGAACTATGTAGGCTCTCCTTGTAATTATTCTCAGTGCCACGTAAAGCAGAATGGCTGTGAAAAAGGTTTAGTGCTCCTCTATTCTTTCAGTTTTTTCTGAATATTAAGAGATTTCTAACTTTGTTGAGAAATGAGCCTTCAGAGTCCCCTGGAATATGGTATGGCACAGTACTGAGTTAGGGTCTAATTTGGGGGTTTTTTGCTCATACTAAAAGAAAGTTTTATGAAAACAGTGGTTATAGAATTTTGGTGAAAATGAAGTTTCAGTTTTGGTCCATGGGTTGAAGTTCTGTTCCTCTGTTCTCAGTTTAGGTGACGCAAGCGAGGCCGTATGTGCATGCACACGCCCATGTATGGGTTTACCAGTGTTGTCCTCCTGCCAATTAGCTAAACCATGATAGCAAAATGTACTTCTTGATGATGAGAAACAGAAATTAATTTAGGTACTATAAAACTGAGATCGATGTGATGTAATAAGTTGATATTCCTGATATGAAAATTCTTGATGATGAATACAATATCCCGTGGATCAAAGTAACGCCTATAAAGCCAACAGACGTTATTTTACTATTATCATGAATGGCTATTGTTCCCGTGGTATTTGTTAATCTATGTTTCACTCCAATTTTATCTAATCTAGTATTTTATACTGCCATCTAGACATGGATTATGAAGACTGTGGAGTAAAGGCCTAACTTTTGGTCAGTGTGTGTAAACCCAGAGCTCTGCAAGGATATAAAAATCCACTCTTAAAAGCCCAGTTGTGGACGGTGATAGAGACCTGTATATTACCACTTCAGAAAGTGATTGCATGTAGTTCTTTAAGAGAAGTATCTAAACCCTCTTCATGTCAGAAGCCTCACCTGCTTCAGGCAGATCATAAAGTCATTTAGGTCTGGAGGCTATCTAGTCTGAGTTCCTGTCCAAAGCCAGGCTCACTTGAGAGTTAATTGTGATGCTCAGGGCCCTCTCCACTCTACTTCTGAATATTGCCAAGGGTGGAGGCTCTACAGAGTCCCTGGGTACCTGACCCACCTTGCAGTCCTTAGGCTGCACAGCTGCAACCCAGCTAGTCTGCAATCTGTACCTGCATGGGGTTATTTTCTTCAGCTGATAATCCAGATATGGGGTTCTTTTGTTCCAGGTGCAGGATTTTGCATTTGTCTTGGTCAAACTCCATGAGTTTGCTGCCAAGAAACTCCTTCATCTTACCAGGGATCCTCTGAAAGGCAGTCCTTGTCCTGATGAAGATATTAAACAGCATCAGGCCCAGTACTGACCCTTGAGGAATGCTGCTAATAATTTGCTGTCTCTTGAACCACCAGTTGTTCAGTCCAGTCAGCTTCTGACTTTACTGTAGTCTGTTCCTCTAATCCATATGTTCCCAGCTTGTTTACAAAGACACCATTAGATTGACTAGACACTGGGACAGGCTGCTCAGGGAGCATCCTTGGAGATATTCAGAAGCTGTCTGAACACAGTCCTGGGCAGCTGGCTGTAGGTGGCCCTGCTTAAGGAGGGCAGTTGGGCCGGGTGACCTCCAGCAGTCCCGTGCAATTCCTGAATCTGTGATTCTGTTGAAAGCCTTGTTAAGGTCAAGATTAAAGGAATAGGGTGCTTTGCTCCCTCTCACTAAGTCAGTAATTTCTGCATAAAACTCTAACAATCAAGTGTGATTTGTTATGGATAAATTTGAGGTGAGATTTACATAGTGTGTTTATTTGATGCATGTAGACTGTAATAGCAATGTGCACAGCAGAATCTGTACCAAGATCCTCAATGGAAAACAAATGAAAAGACGCCCTATTTGATTTGTGGTGGTTTACATCACCATATAGAAATTCCCCACTGCCAGGTTACTTGGAGCACCTCTGCCAAATTACTGGGAACAATGTGTTCTAGACTGGCAGTGGCCTGTTCAGTCTCCAGATCTGCTTTGGAAGCTATGATACTTAATTATGTATCTCATCTGCTAAGCTATTATCCTTGAATGAGGAGAGAAAGGAGCTTAAAAGATGTAGCTCATTGTTTGACAAAACTGAGTGTTACCTTTTGGTCTAATTTAATAGGTATCCTCAAATCCCTCAAGATTTTTAGGTGATTTATCTGTGAGAAACCTCATATGGTCTTACCAGCAGATAGAAATTTTTTATATTGTTTCAGGTGTGTTGTTGAATAAAGTTACAAAAGCTTTTTGTCAGGAGTTCAGTTTTCTAATATGTCCAATATCCAACCTCAGAGCAGTGTGTTCTCTCTATAGTAACAGATGAATCTGCAGAGCTGCATCATTCTGGGATGGGAGAATGGGACCTGGTGTAATCGTATTAACCCATCCTGCCTAATGCCACCCCAGTGAAAAACAGACTGACTCTTCAGCAAGTAAATCTTAAAGTGCATTACTGAAAGGAAAATAGTCAATGTATGTGTATGATCTGTGGCTTTCCATTGTTCAAGATACAATGCTGCTGTTATTCTTTGACAAGAAAATGAAGGTGGTGGGAAGCTGACTTAAGGATTCTAACAGACCTGATGACCTCCTTTGGAGGACAAAACCAGCCAGGTATTGGAAGAGTGGAGTACCTTTTGTAGTAGATCCACACTCTAAAACGTCTTTTCAGATACACTGTGGATTGAGATAAAGTGATAACATGCTAATTACAGCTTGGTTTAGATCTAGATTTTCTGGAGGCCAGTCTGCATTTTTAGAATTCCAGTCAACTCGGGACAGTTGTAAACATCCTCAGGCCAGGTTCTGCTCGCTGAGGGAAAGGTCTGTGTATGGTTAAAGTCCCCCCTGTCTCTACCTAGTGAAGTTTCAAAATTGACTATTTTGATACTTTTGATACTATTTTTGATATATTAGTATCCCTTTGGCAGATTTTATCACTGGAGAGACAAAAACCTAAAACAAACTGACCAGATTTGTTCTGGTTCCACTAGAAATTCTCAAGAACACCTTGCAAAGGAGCTGTCCTGAAAGCTTCTTTGGTTGAGAGCTATGTGGCTTAGTTACCCCATTCTGATGCTTAGTGAACACCAATATTCAGTTGCTCTCTCTGTTGCCCTTGGACAGACACATTCTATCCATTAATCTTTAACATTTAGCTAACTTCGGGGGAATATTTTTTTGTTTGTTTTTAAGTAGTGAGTCTTGCTTATTAGCATTTTGCTATCCCTGCTCTGTAAACAGAGAGGCTGTAATGTGCAGGGGGTGTGTGTATGGTTGCTGGGGGTTTTATAGTTCGTGCAGGAGTTGCCCGTGGCTGCGTGCATGGATTGTGCTATGGATTACAGGGAAGGTGTGCTCGGCAGGGCTCCCGGCAGGCCAGGTTTCTCAGGGACTCAGCTGCCTGTTGGAGCACATTATGTCTCCTTCCTGCCTGCATTCATGTGTTTTCCTCCTTGGAAAACTGGAGGGAATGAGCATGCCCAGGTTTCCATCTGATAAGCAGCTGTGACTTCAGCAAAAGGGCGTGCTAGGCATTAGGGCTCAGGTAGTGCTGTATGAAGCATGTGCCTGATAATAAAGTCAACAGAAAACCTGGGCAATTAACCTGTCCCTCGTTCCTCACCAACATCAGTGGAATGTGTGACCAAGATGTGCCAGAGGTCAAATCTCCTGGCTCTTCTGATACAGTGCAATTCATACCTTTAGGCATTTAGGGGTGGCTATTAAAGAGGAGAGTACTGATTTAAGGTTCACTGCACTGCAGTGAAGATGTTTAATAATAAAAGGCCAGGTGTTGTGCTTGTGTCATCTATACATTAATAGTCTGTGTATGTAGCTGGGAAAAATAGAAACTCATTTTAAGTTATTTATTGTGACACAGTATGGAAGAGGCCTGAGTTACTCCCATCAATAGCAGAGTGCAATTTTATTGAATTTACATTACAGATTTTTATATTCTGTATGTTTTTACTTTGTTTGAAGTACTAGAAAACAAATTTTACTGCTGGAGAAAGCAAAGCTGAAATACGTTATCCATAAAAATGTTTGTATTCTACTGGAATTATCATTGGGTTGGCTCAGGGGTTCTGGCACTGCACAAAAATAGAATGAGAAGGTTATATACAACCCACTGTGCTTTGAGGTAAGTTTCCTGGTGTTACCCATTATTAAATGCTAGGTACCAGTGTTGTTAAAAGAAGGAAGAAAAATGAAAGGTAATAGAGAGGATTCTTTTTGTCTTAAAAAGTAACAAATTACCTAGATGAAAATCCATAGCAAATATATTGTCTTTAAAGACTATATTGCAGTTATTTTTTCTGTGGTTACATTATGTGAGATATGTTTGTGTAGAAGATTATTACCTTAGGTTTGTTCCATCTGACTGCTACAGATGATTTTCCTCCTGTCTCCAATCCTTGATAATGTCTCTTCTTCCCTTCCCTCCTCCTTATCTCCACCCTACAAATTTCCTTACAGGCTCATCATGCAAGTATGGTGTGTATAGATAATATAAGCATTGAGGTTTTTCAAAGTTTGTTTTTAGAAACAAGGATGAATGAGACATTTTCCACTCTGAGGGCCCCATGTTACAAATCATACTAAAGTTGCTTGATTCCAGTCCAGTGTTCCATGTAAAAATGGACATTCTAAAACTTATTGTGATAGTTAAATTCTTATCCATGCTTGCCCACTTCTGAAGCTATTTTCCTGTTATGTGTCACTTACTCTTTTTCTTGTCTTTCCTCATAACCATCATTGTTCTTATCTTTGACAGTATGTGTGGCATATAAATGTATGTTAACAAGATTCTAAGTAGGTTTACATGTTCATTTTATTATTGAAAAGATGTTTGGGTTCACAGGTGGGCTTGATAGTAATAGCCTTGTAAACCCTATTTGCAGCACATCATGTGAGACACCGTGATGGGAAAGGGAAATAAAACAGAGAAGGCGTACAGGCTCCTTTGTGGTTTATCTAGTGAAAGCTGAATCATGACTTTAAAAACAAGAAGTATTAGCTTGTATCCTTAAGTCTTCAGCTCCCAGTTGAGTTTTGCTCTAAATCATGTGTTTAAATAGAAGTCACCATTACTATATTAGCTCTAAATTCTATTTGTCCTATCTGAAGTTAAAAATTCTTTCAGTGCTGAAATATAGATTCATCTATTATCTGACTGCATCCTCTAGCAGTTTGACTCTTGTGATGTGACACAAGTAGTTTGTGTGCAATCAGTCCTACAATAGCCAAGTACTAAGATTTTATCTGATGATAACAAGACTTACCTTTGCTTTCCTGTCAGTATAACTATGCTTTTTACATGAATCCTAGATAAAAAGCATGGTGTTTGGTCAACATCAAATGTTTAAAAGTTTGATAAACTTAGACATTACTTTTGGAGATGCAGTCGCTGACTCTGAGCACATTCCTATTCTCTTGCAATGAAAGTAAAATCATTTGCTTAAGACTTTTCTTTTTTACACTTGCTGTGAATTGATCAATCATTTTTGTCCTGCCTTCTATGATCTCTCCTACTTAAATACACTTCTTGCAGTAATTTTTATGGGGAAGTTTGTTTGTTTGTTTGTTTTCCTGTGGAACATGCTGTATCAGAGATTTCTGTCCCAGCCTAAATAAATAAATAAGCAAAAAATTTTGAAAAGCATGAGGGGAACCTATCTTAGCAACATAGATCAAACATTTCCTTGTATATAAACTGCTGTCTAGTACTGAAATTTTCATGTTGTAACTTCAAAATTGAAAGACCTGATCTGTTTAAAAATAGTACATTGTTCATGTGAGTAGCATTTATTTAGAATCAGCCTTGTGGGAAAAATCTCTCTACCTTTTGCTTTGTAGTTGCCTGGTTGCTGCATATATTTGTCAACCTTTTTTTCAGAGCAATAAAAGTCTTAAGGCTGCCGCTATCCTGTTTGCTATCAGCAAGACTTTGCAGCTTTCTGTGTTTGTTTAGAAATAGGCAGAATTGACTACTGGGTATTGTAACTCACACCAGTGAAGTCAGAAATACTCTGGAGCCCCTGTAACACAGAATCAGCAATTGCAGCTGGTGGATGCAGTATCAATATCCTTTCCTGGTGTTGAGGAAGTAAATATGTAAAAGATTTTATGTTTGGGGTTTTTGTTTGTTTTAAAACTAACTAAAATACAGAGCTCAGGATACTAACAGTGGTGTACAATGGACATAAATGAATGTTTTTTCCCCTCACTCCTTGTAGGATTCTGCATTTTGGAGCATTCTGTATACATTTTTAGCCCTGTAAATGAAATGTGATCCTAATCACAAACTTAAAGGAATAAAACTCCTATCTCATGCCTCAGTTTTACCCAGATGGTCAATTTGTCTGCATTCTCCTTTTAGCTTGAGGAGAACTTAATAACACATCCCTCCTACCACTTCAGACAATGAGACTTTTTGGTAAAAAGTGTTTTTAGTAGCTTTCCATTCACTTCCCACAAAAGAAGAAGAGCAGTGTGCCCTGCATCCTTTCTACCCAGCCTTTCTGCCTAGGACCTCTGGCTGTAGATCCTTGAAGGAACCAGTCTTGCTTATTTTCAGAGCTACCTAATTAAAGGTTTGCTGTGTTTTGCTGTGGCATATTGTGTTCACATAAGTACATGGAGACCTACTTATAATACATTAATTAATTGTTTGCAAGACTTCTTGCAATGAAGCATGTGTTTATTTGACAGTTGTTCTGTACATGTTTTTGTGTAGAAGAGAGATCTAGATGTTTTTTAGGACTGGGACTTTTCTTTGAATGAAATCCAAATGTGCATGTGATTTCTACACTTCCTGGAAGTTCTGCTTTTGGAACATTTTATTAATTAAAAGACCAATTTTATGAAATAGACATAGAAAAAGATAATGCATTGGACTGGCTGTAGATCTCTTCCTCTCACAGCTGAGAGAATACCCTCCCTGTAAATCTGTTTACTCTTATGAGCTATGCAGTGGCTCAAATGTGAGAAAGAGGTTAGAGGATGCTTCTAAGCAGATGATTCTGCAGTTTGATATCTAGGACTTACTTGTTGTTATGGGAAAGGTCAGACCACGGCAGTTGGAGTAACTTAATTAAACTACTGTAGCTGCTACGTAACATGCTGAGCTCACAGTGGATTTAGGACAGTTGAGTTACATTTCCTGTTTGTCCCTAGCCACTGTGTTCTACATCCATGGTCTTGCAGTTACCTGGGGCATTTAAACACATCTGAAAAAGCAACACTTTCCTAAATCTAAAATAAAAGCAAATTTTGTTCTCTGTAAGAAATGTAGTTCTACTGTGTCAGTTCAAAAGTTCAGTCTGGTCCATTATTCTGTTTTCCAGAGAACAGCTAGAGAAAATTACAGGAACAAGGTAGGCACAGATGCCTTCCCTGGTATACACTTCAAGCAGTGTGCAACCAGGATGATTCTGATTGAGCATATTTCCTGATCGTGGTGTGCCTAAAGTACAAAACTTGCTTTGATACACAATTGCATTAGGCTGGTCTCAAAATCCCAAGAATAAACAAAGGCCATCAGAACATATTTGTTCAAGAGACTAAGGACCAAATTACTCTACTTGTGGGTGGTAACACAGCCTGATTCTTGTTGCCTTGTGTCTTTGTTACCTTTCCTGAAAGCCAGTTGCTGATGTTTCTACAGAGACATTTTGATACCTGTTGTAGGAGACAGTCTGGAAACCACTGGTCAGACTAATGTAGCTTGTTAACTAAACCAGAAACAGATGATCACGACAGAAACTGGATTATTTTAAAAAAGTTAATGTAGCATTAATTAATGCTAGTTAATCTCCATTTTTTCTCCATTTATTGAGTTAAAAAAAGATAGGGGTAGGGGGGATCCACTCAGTGTCTGGATTTGTAGGAGAGTCTGCTTGTAAGTGTTGAGATGTGTATGGTTTTGAGCTTCCTATTCTTGAAGCAAACATGATGTCTGAGATCTGGCAAGGATTTTTACAGGATAGGTGTAGCAAGTCTCTTGGTGAGGTATTTCAGTGAACTGAAATCCTCAAAGTGCACCAGTAACTTCTCAGGCATATGAACCTCAACCTGTAGTGTAGCTCTTTTACCTTTGAGTGGCAGAAATAGTTCTGACATCCTCTGCCTCTGGAGGCAAAAGCATGGGCTAAACAAAACTGTTAAATCTGGACAAACTGCACTTTAAAACAAACCACCTCTCTTCCTTGTGGCCAGCTTGTGTTGCAAGCAATCACTTTATTCATGACGATCCAGTGCTGCTGCTGTAAATGGGTAATATTTGCTACTTTCATGTATACAATAGCTTTTCTGAAAATTACTGGATGCATACCAGTTTCACAGCTTTCTCAGAAAACAGAGTACACCTTTTTAGAACTAGGTTTGAAACCTCTGTGGTGATAGAAACAAGGATTGGTGAAAAGGAAAAATAGTCTATTTGATTTCTGAGTGTAAACATGAAACCAATCAGTGTAAATAGTAGAAAAAGCCTGCTCAGACTATTTCTATGTGTCTGTGGTGTTCTCATCTTCTTAATGAGCAATACTGAATAAAGTTAGTATACCTTAATTTGTTTTATACCTCTGAGTTGTTTTTCTTTGGCTTTTACAAGTTTATTTTTATTTCTTGATTTTTGCTCAAATAACCTATGAGGTACTATTGTAGAGACTGTGCTCTGCACTGGCAATTTTTCATAGTTTTGTGTATAAAGAGTGTGTTCAACTTGATTATGAGAACTGGACATGGTACAGTGATGACTCACATGTACATAGGAAAGAAAGGGTTGCTGTTCTCATAAGATACAAGCCTTGTGAAAGTGTCCAAAGCATGTATGGATGTCCCAATCAAGCAAAGATTTGTAAACCTTTAGGAATATAAGCAAGCATGTGAACCAAGAGTTGTTTTGACTCCCTTCCTTTCTCAAGTGCTTTGGATACAAATAAACAGTATCTATCAGTGTTTTTCAGAGTCACTGTTTATTCCTGAGTCAGTCCTGTTTGTATGGTGCTGACTCTAATTTAGAATGACTGGTGTAATCTCTTGGAGTAGATAGGAACTGATTAAATAGTGGGAAAATGATACTTCTATTTACTTTTTGCCGAGAGAGAGTGCCTTATGTCTGTAACAAGGGATCCATGAGAAGAGGCCAGAAATACTAAGTTTAGCAGTGGCCCCCACATAGTGACTCAGTGGCTGTGACAGACCTGTAGCCAAATGTTACCTCGGGGTATTTTGCATATTTTTGTGCTTACCTACGCACCATGCTGAGTGTTGGCAGATATGCCTGGTTGATATATGTGATTGATCTGTATCTCTTTGTTCTTTAAAATATCTTGGAGACTTTCTTATCTTTAAAGTGTCCTAGCTCTTCTTGGCATATCAACTTTGTCATTACTAATGCCAGTGCTACTACAGGCTAAGTCTTCAGATAATCCATTCTGTCTCAGTGGACCATGGTATACCTGAAAGTAAGGATAAATGCTCACAAAAGAATGTGATGTACAGTTTTCTTACAGATGTTTGTCTGATCTCAGCTTCAAGTATGTAGCTTATTTTGGTGGTGTTTTACTCAATCTGGCTAGATTAAAATCACTGTAATACTGCTACATCAGTCATTCTGATTAACCATTTCTGGTTATACAAATAATGTACTGGTGCTTTAAATTCTGTTAGAATCTGAATCAAGCCATGTGTGTTGTTGGGCAGTCCCCTTGCAGAAGAAAAGTTCCAAAATGGCGTTAGATTTTCCAGCTTGAACTGGTGATGACAAATCAGAGTACCTCAGGACAAGGGTGCTGCTGGTGACAGTTTAGCAAAAGGAGTTACTCTTGAAGTCCTTCATTATCTGTAGTGGTGTTTTGCTGGAAGACAGTGTTGCCTCAGGAGGCTCATCTGCCTGGAGAAGAGAATTCTTAGGGGGGAATCTTAGCACAGAATTCTAGTACTTGCAGAGTGGCTACAAAGAGGACGGATCCTCTCTCTTCACAAGGAGCCACATGGAAAAAAGCAAGGGGCAATGGGTAGAAGTTGCACTATGAGATGTTTCATCTCAATACAAGAAATTTTTTTACAGTGAGAATCATTCACAATCATTTCCCCAGAAATGAGGTGGAGTCCTCCTCACTGGAGGTTTTAAAGATAACAAAGTGCTAAATAACCTTACCTAGGTTTCCTTTCTGGCATACTAGATGGTGCCTTGAGGTTCCTTCTAACCTGGGCTGTTAAATGATTCTGAGATTGGTTCTATTCAATTGCTCTGGGACCTTGCATTCTAATGAGAGTTAATCTCTCTTCCCCTCTTCTCTGTCCTGCATCTTTCTAGGTAGGGACTGTCCCAACACAGATCAGCATTACTGCAGTTCCTACCCATGAAACTGGTGTGCAACTCATGGCCAACCCAGGAGGACTGTAGTCAGTCTATTGCTTTTTCTTGGTCAAAGTGGTCATCCCTGCAAACTCTTGAATCAGTACCGTAGCCTGACTGGTACTGAAGGTGAGTCTGAGCCATTCCCCAGTCATTTCACTTCATTTCCTAGTCATAACTTTCTGTGAAATGACAAGTTTTTCATAAATTAAGCTGTAAAGAACAAAGTGAAGAAAAGCAAAAATCAAGTTCAGAACAAAAACAGGGAGCACAATCCATACTCCAACATCTGCCGATTGATTTGGTTTCTTTCCCACTAGATCTGGAGATCAGTTTCAATTCTTCATTTTAATAACCAGGTTTTGTACATCTGTTTAGAATACGGGCACTATGTTGCGAACTAGTGGCAATGCTAGAAAACTTTTCAAAAAGTTAAAAGGGCTTCTCATTCCACTAGAAGCTGTGTGGTCTGGCCCTGCTCCAATACAAGTCTTGTTACTTGTCCTGGGACACACAGTTAGAAACACACGTTTGTCTTCATCTCTTGAAATATAGTTCACTAATTAGTTGACGTAAGCTTTGGTTTGGCAATTTGGCAGTGAGAAATGGCTTTTCAAAGTATGAGAGGAAGCCTAGCTGTTCCCTTCAGGTACCAAACCAGAATTATCTAGGCTTTGCTGATTAAAGGAAACCATCCATATGCTGAATCTTTTTATATGCAGTTAATTACAGCCATATGGAAAGAAATCTTACATCATCCGTCATAGATACACTATCCAGTACTGCAGGCTGAGCAGACCCAGGAATGCATTTTAATTGTTAATTGAAGGCTTAGTACTTCTTACAAGCTGGAAATGCCAGGAAATAATTGGTATCTCAGCTCATGGGAGTGTTTATTGTGTAGATGGTCCTCACACAAACCCTAAGCACTCTTAACACTAATGCAGGAAAGACCAATTTGCATGAGTACTTAATGTTAGTCTATACTTAGCTCTTCCTTGTCTTTCCCATGAGTGCAATTCACAGCGAGAGCAGCACGAACAAGTACTGCTGATGGCAAGGCACTGGAAATATTACTTTTAAATTTGAAATCAGAATACACTGTTACCTGTAAAAAATCTTAAATGATGGAAACATCTAGAGCGCTTTAGCTGTACTTGGGCTCTTTGCTTTGAGTGTATATTATGAGCTGCGTGTTGTAGGTTTGCAGCAGAAAGGCTGGAAAGGCTGCAATCCCTGCTGTAAGCAGGTGTGCTCTGCGACAGGGGCGGATCCCCGGTTGCACCCTTTCAAAGGGTCCCTGCCGGCAGGGATTGTGGCGTTAAAGATAGCGAGACAGCATGATCAGGCGTGTCTTGTAAAATAAAATGTTTAATAACAAAATAAACTTAGGAAAATACAAATAAAAGAGTTAAGCTGAGCACAGCAGAGAGACAAGCTCATCTGCCTGCTAAAACAGCCTGAAAATGCCCTTGGAGCCTTTTGTCTTCTTTCTTTTCTTCTTGATGGTTGAGGATGGTTCCACTGGGCATCTGCCAATAGAGACAGGTGCAGGTCTTGACAGACACGGACAGGGTCAAATCGGTACCGGTTCCTTGACATTGGACCAATGACAGCAGGCAGCGGCAAGAAGGTTCTAGCTAGTTCCTAAAAAAGTCTAAAGGTAAACTGAACCCTTCTTCCTTGTAAGGAAAAAGTGTGGGGCTGCATGCCTACAGTGCTCCTCTTGGTGCAGAAGTCCACATGGCAACTGACACCAAGGAGGGATGTCTGAACTTGCCTTCCAGTGGAGGGAATGAGAGCTGGGAAGCAGGGCTTGGAGGGCATGAGGACAAAGAATCATGGGAGCGTTCTGGAAGAACTTCCTTGGTAATTCATTGCAAGTTGCCCCAGGGTACAACTGTAGAGAGAATGACACATTGCAGAGTTGGAAAGTAAGTTGAGGTTGTTGTCCACACTTGATTATGAATAACAGTTTTTTCACTACTAGGATTGTTTTCAGTTCCAAACATATGCTACTACAGCAAGACTTGTTTTCACAGATCTGCAGGATGGTTGAGATTAGAGGGGACCTCTGGAGGTTTTGGAGGGGAAAAGGGCTATGGTGAGATGACATTTCTGTGTTTCTTTCCTTTTTGAAGAAGAATGTGATTAAAAGCTACTATCTTTAGGTTCTCCACTCTTCAGCTTGGCTAGGCTTACAGAAATCAGACTTTTTCTTTTTTTATGAAACAGTGACTCTACATATAACAAGACCAAATAACAAACCTTCTTACCGAATCAGTTGCCAGAAAATTATTTTTATAAGTATGGATTGCTTGCTCACATTGTCCTTTAATGAAAGAGTCAGTAGCAGTTTTGTGCTTAGCACGGTTACAGTGGTTGAACACCAATGTCTTCAAGAGCAACTGTAAACCAGGAGATACTGAGATCACTCTTTGTTGGATCTGTCAGCTCTCAGCACTGTCTTGCTGCTTCTTGATCCTAAGCCTAAGACTCTGATTCTGTTAACTAAAAATTTAGTTTGGCAACCACTGTCTTCGGTTTTGCCTCTCTTACAACTGTTTCAGTGCATCTTGTGGTGTTGCCTCAATCCTCTTCAGTTTTTCTCACATTCCTGAAGTCATGACCCTTGTGGTATAGCTGCTGTGAGTCAGTCACATAGCTAGAAAAGAAAACAAAAATGCTGTGGCATGTGCATGACTACAGGGGTCATGCCTTCAGGAATGGGAAGCTAATACGCTCCAGAGTTTGTTTACTTCAGATTTGATGATCCAGAAATATTTAGGAAACAAGGCTTTTTATAGTACTGCAAGTAGCAGTTCCTACGTTCCTCTTTCCTGGGAGTAGCAGTGATGGCTGGGCTCCTCCCAGACAGGTCGTGGGTCCCAACAAGCCTGGTGTGGAGCTGGGGACAGCTCCAGGTCTGGGCATCAGCAATCTATAGCCTGACACTGCTATTGTCAAGGAACTGGTCCAGTTTCATTGCTGCCATCCACTGAAACTTGAGTTTTCCACCTCACTGAGCAGGCTAGTGGGTAGCACAGATTTGCAGATGAGGTCTGAAATGCCACAATATCACTAAAAATAATAACAAAAAATGCCCTCTCCTCTCCCTCTCCTTCTCCCCCCTCCACTTAAGTATGGACTTCCAAAATGTATGTATGTTTATTTTGTTAAAGTTCAGCTTCTTTTGCAGGTTTAGTGGTCCTAACTAATACTCTTTCTGTAGCTATTAATTCTTTCCCTGCTGATACATTTTAAATATGTCTCTGATATAGCTCTTTCTGGTACCTCCTGTTTTCTGAGCAGTAATGCATGAATGTGTTTAGCTTTTTTGTGTTGTCTTTAGTACAAAACCAGATGTTTTTTCTTTGTGATAATGAAAACTTCTGTATATATTTCAGAAAAGCCTTATGATTTAAAATTGGGGGGTGGGTGGGTGGAAGAGTAGTGTTATTTGCTAAATTTAATTTAAAAAGTGTTTATTACAAAAATAAAAAGAGCCTTCATTTCTAGTCTTGGTTCAATGCCTTAGAAATTCCAGGGTTTGTTACATACTTGGGCAGAAGGCAAAGCATATTTATTCTTATAACTAATATTGCAAGTATTCATAGAATAAAAGAACCCCACAGTCTACTTTGATATGTTATATATAGGACTAAGTGGGCACCAATGAAATATGAAAATTTTTACAGTGGTCTTAATGACCAATTCTTTTTATTCTTCTAAGGCTTGTATGCTTTTACACTTGTTTTAAAAAATGTCTTTTCCCCTTCCCCTCTTAAAGGTAGAGACCTGTGGGTTCTTGTTCTGGGAAGGTTTCCAACCCATCATAAGATTGGCATTCCAGAGTTCAAGTATGTTGCTAATATGCATGGGGATGAGGTACGTTTCAATTTTTGCAATGTCATTTATACCAAATACACTTACCAGAGGTTTAGAGTGAGCTTCTCTCAGGCATGTGCTTCTTATTACTGAGGTATGTCATAGACCAAGGAAGACAAAATACGTGTGTATTTACTGAGGAATTTTCAGAATAAAGTTCCCTTGTTTTGGTGGAAGGGCCTTAGGAGACCTTACATCATGGTGAAGAGTCCCAGAATCCTACACTCAAGACCTCTCTTAAGTAGAGAGCTTTGTCTTCTCCAAGTGAGTAAAGCCAGAGGTTTTAGGTTTCCTGGCAATGAGTCAGATGCAGTAGTTTGCTTGTACATTGTTATTACCTAGACATGAAATACAACTGATGGAACTTTTCAAATACATCCTAAGATTAAATAATAGTTGCTGTGAAGCATCAAATTATTTATTGTAGGAAGAAAATTTATTTTGGGAACCTTAAGCTAGGAACAGCTAGATTCACCTGAGATAACAGAGCGTACAGAAGAAAAAGCAGTGCCAGAACAATAAACTTGCTCTGGGAAGAATGCCCACATATTAATGATCAAGGAGAAATTATGATTATGAGCCTACCTGGTGCAGTACTTGAATCTGAAACAGAAAGAATCAAAGCTTCACTGTCCTCTATAGTACTTTTTTGCTTTACATTTCTTTTATTCTTTAGCTTTATCTGATTATATTAGTCATCTTCAGGATGAGTTTAAACTGCGCAATATGTTTTTATGCAGTCTTTCATGTGAAAGTTAAATAATTTAACAGGAGTAGCAAGATATATATGTATATATATGTGTTATACTGTGAATTCCCAAAACTAAGGAAGAGGGATATAGTAGCAAGTGTATCCTGTGCAAAGGGTAACATGCCATGAGTTATTGCTGTTAACAATATTGTGTGTGAGCCCTTGCATGCCTACAGGCACTTGTGACATTATATGCCAGGAATTTTCCCCAAGTTAGACTAGTTTCACCTTGTTGGACACTGGCCTTGCTCAAAGTGTTGCTGGGAGTTTGACTGCCTGGGAATTTAACTCTGTGTGGGAAGAAGCTGATTCAAGGTGTCAAATGGGTACATTTGTTACTGGGTGCCCAAGACAGGACTTGCAGCTCCTGGAACCTTTTGTGTGTCACCAAGGCATCGAGGAACTGAGCCTCCATCCTGCAGTCCCTGCAGACTGCTGAAGGGGATTGCAAACCTGTGACTGTAAATCACCCAGCTTTGATGGGGAGGAGGTGGAGGGCAGGATATGATCTCATCCAGAGTAGGCTGGCTTGCAAATCCAATATTTCTGGAGTGGAAAGGGCCACACATACTGGAGTGTCCACAAGGAAGTACCCCTGTCATTATCATTGCCCAGCTGGACACGCATAAGGAGCTTTGACCACAGAAACACACACCGTTTGCACATCCACAGGGCTGGGAGTTGCTGAGGACTGGCAACTCGGATCACTGCCTAGGATCAAAGTTTTTTATTGACTTTGTGAGGAAACGAGACAAGATTTTGTTTTGAAGTCAGACACAGAGCCAGATGGTCTGAGCAGGGTTGATGCTGGAGCTGCCTGGCCAAGGTGTCCTACATTCCAGTTGTTTGCCAGACCAGGCTCACACCTAAGGAAAATTCCAGAAATGGAGCTATTCCTCCTTTTCAGGCTCTCATGAGTTTGGGTTTTTTGGTACAGATAACACACCCATGTTTGGAATTTTTTTTTAATCTGTTCAGATGACAGGAAATTAATTCTTCATATAGAAAGGGTTGGAGAACTTGAATGTTTTTTTCCTATAAGCTAAGATTCTGCTGAACTAGTCACTGGGGATAGATTCAGCTACCTCTACAGTATATTAAGCAGATAAGTTTTACACTAATTATACAACAAGCTTCAACTTGTGTGCCAGAGTTTTTCATAAATTGAAATTGCAGGACTATGGCTTCATTGATCCAGTCAAGTCTTTTGTGCTTCAGTGATGTTTTCCACACAAGGTACAATGAGCTGTTCTCAAGTGTTGTTTGATGATGCTGCCCTTCTAACCTGTTATGATCACACACATGACACTTAACTTTGACTCAGCTGGCCCACTGCTCCAAAAACATAAAAGTTGGGGTGGAACCTGAATTACATGTGTGTGGGCTGTTCACACATGCTGCTGGAAGAAAATCCAGGTTATCTGGAAAGCTGCCCAGTAAGGAAGTTCTAATAAAGTCAGTACACAATACCAGGAAAGGAGTATATTTTTTTTCCAGAACTAAAAAGATTTATTTTTTTTTAATCAGTTAATTTTTCTTGATACTCTAAGACATAACCAGCCAAGATTTAAAAGATTTTCATTTATGTTCACTGTTGCCAGATAGAATGAACTTTTACCCCAGGTCCACTGAGAGGCAACAAAAGACTTCTCCCATTCTTTGTGTTGCCTGTATGAAGCTGGACACCATTTTTAACAGTACTTTTTGTTTAACCTGAACCAAATTAAAACTGATTTAAGCTAACTTTAATCAAGATGGCAGTAATTGACTGCACAAAATGCATAGGCCTGTGAAATGTTAATAAAGTCTGCAGGGGGAAGGTGAAGGAGAGGTTGCCTGATCTTCTGGGGCAGCTCCCATCCTGAATTAGACAGCAGCCTCTCTTGTCCCAGCCTTGTACTCTTACTTGAAAGATTTTCTCTTTGTAAGTCAAACATTCCTCTCTGGAGAAGAACGCCTCCTGCTTAAAATCAACCACAACCCAACACCTAAATACTCCTAAGTCATAAATGGAGCAGAACTATCACCTTTGGACCCTCTGTGCCAGTGGCTTACGTCCATTCTATACAGCTGAACAAATAGGATCTAATTGGAAGGCTGTTCCTGAACCATGTATATCACTACAGGGAATCCATTTAAGGAAAAGCACATCTGAACAAACTGTGAACTTCCTGTGTGTTTCTGCTTTCCCCCTTTAATGTATTGACTATATGGCTTTAACTTTCTGCAGCTGTAGTGTAACTGGACCATCACAAGATAAACTCTTTCTCAGTGCTGATTTTCTCCTTTTCTCCTAAAGTGTCCACTTCTGATTGCTTTATTTTCTCAGTATATAAAATAACAACAATGCAAATAATATTAAATAATGCAATAGCTTATTAATAATAAACAATAATTTATTTATGATAATATAAATAAATCACAAATATACATAATATAATAATACAGTAGTATATTATTAAAAATAGTAATATTTTTCCTCTTTCATTATGTGAAACTGAGCCTGTACTGATAGGTCTGGGCTAGCCTACGTGAAAGGATGTGTTTATCTGCTGCCTTATCTTGTGAAATAAGTTAAAGCAACTCTAGCCTGTTTTCCATGTCATCATAGACATATCCACAGTTTCCTGAAATATTAGGGCTTAGGTGAATAAGGCTTGGAGTAGATTTATTTATGATCAATATAATGAGGTCTTAAAAAAGTCCACCAAAAATTAACTAATGAGTCTTGTGTAGAATTTCTTACTCTTATTTATAAAAAATTAATGGAAGGTGCATTTACACTATCAAAATACCACTGTGGGAAAAAAACCTGTTTTTTTATCATCCAGTTGCACAAAAAGAATACTGCATATCCTGCACAACTTGCTTTAAGAAATTGTAAGCCCATATTCCTATGTCCTCAGTCCTGTGTGACATATTATTGAAGTGATATGCAGGGAAGCAGTATTTGCTCTAGAAAAAAAAAAATCCTATTTATAGAAAATATTTATTGTGTAGTGGACTATTTTCCACCTAGCTTCAGTATTAGGTGATGTAATGTGAAAAAGGTCAGAAGCACCAGAGATTTCAAAATTCAAAATAATCAAATCTCAATGCTAACAACAGACTTTGAAAAAAGCTGGCTGTTGCTGAGGTCTGTTTCAGCACATTTTAGCAGTGCCTTGCTGCAGTTACTTTTTTCCTTATCTTTCTTCATGCTCTTCTGAGTGGGAAAAGAAAAAGCTATCCATGTCTCAGCCAGGCAACTCCTGAAGCTGGTGTAATTTGTCCAGGTGGTAACAACTTACACCAGTTACTAGTTCAAAAGCAGGCTTTATGTTGGTGTTTCCTTGAGTGATAAACCAGAGAACTGCACTTCCCCGTCATACATGTGGTGTTTCTCAGGTGTTCATGGTGATTGCTGCTCTAGAAATAGAGGGATGTGTGCCAAACTATTGACATAAACAGTCACTTTGACACTGGTGTGTTTCAGCAAAGGACAACTCCAGTGGGTGTGTCCTAGGGGTGTGTAATAATTAGTGCTGTACAAGTGTTAAAAATAACCACTTTGCAAGTGTGGCATTTCAGTGGGAAGCCAGGATGGCCTACTGGTTCCTCTGCTCATACTCCGCTTCCTTAGGTGGGGTTGTGCCTGGAATGCTGAACCTGGCCTGTGGAACAGCCAGGGCTGGAGCAAGGAGATGGGCAAGACTGTGGTGCCCCGAAACAGGTCCTGCCTGACAGTTTGGATCTTCCTTTCAACATCGTTCAGCTTAAAAACCAGGCCATGTTTAAGGAGAGAATTTTAATAGTAAAAATGGGCAGAGTCCATCCACCCATAGTCCCCTGGTATTAGGTCTCTATCATGTGGTAACAGCACTGTTCTAAACCCGGGGCTGATGCAGTGAAGTGTTACAGTGCAGGTGCAGTTGGAGCTAACCCTAATCTCCTAACTGGTTGCTTGAGTAATCCCTGTGGTAGCTGAGCTGGGTGCTGACACAGCCCTGCCAGCAGGCAGAGTCAGGAAGTTTAAAGGATTTATGTACAGAAGCAGCAGTCACACCCTTTTGTACAGCGTTGATCCATGTCCTGACACATGGACGCTTCTTCCTTCAAGGCTTCCCCTGAGGATCACTGAAAGCCTTCCCTGCTGACTTTCTCCCTTTGGGGCAGGGGAGGAAGCTGACATCTGAAAGTGCACAGAGGAACTTAATGTCTAATTTTATCCCTAGAGGTGAGAGAAAGGGATTTCCTTTTCTTTTCTGTCACCCTCTGTGTGAAATACAGTAGCACAATCCACTTTAGCATCTCCCTTGGGATACTGCAATCAAAACGAAATGTTCATGTCCTCTCAAAGTCCCAGAACACATATGTGCTGTCCCTTGCTCTTCTCTCTATCTTCATATTAAACCAGAGGCAGGTAAAGGTGTCTGTCCTCAACTTTACTGTCAGCAACTTACCTTCAGTGTGTCTAGGTCCAAAACAAAGTGACTCATAACTTTTATCCACAGACACACCTGACCTCTGTAGTAACAGGGTAAAGCTGGACTGAAGAGCAGATGATTCCTGAGGCTTGATCAAAACTTGACCTTGAACTTGAACATTCCCAGAAACAAAAACTTCCCCTCAGATACTTCCAGATGTGCTTTCTCAAGCAATGCAGGGTGGTCTGGACCAAAACAAAACCACCCCTCTGTTACCACACCAAAACAGTGATAACAAGTGTATTTTTCCTTCACTGTGCAATCACCCAAGTGCCAATGCTCTTATGATAATCTGAATTGCCTAATGTCCTGAGCTATACCAGGAATCCCATAAAATAGTTTGTAAAATACTGTACATGTAAGCCTAGGATTAACTTTGAAGTGCAAAGTATGTCATCTGTGAAAATCTGGTCATCTTTCATTCTTTATAAACATTGTTCATTTCTACCACATTCATTCATTACTTTTCTTTTTTCCCCTTTCTGCTCATGGTTCTCTCTCCTTTCTTTTTGGGATTTCTTTTGGTCAAATACTGAAGAGAAGTACAATAGAAGAAGAGCACTTTCCCAGTTTCTCCAGACAGCAGTCCAGTCTTGTCTGTAGTTTAGCTGTCTCTGTGGTAGAACTATTCTTGCTGATTCTGAGCCTGGTAACTTCATCTCTCATGCCCAGGCCCATGATTTGGCTGACCCTTCTCCCTTTCCTCCCCACCCTTATGTGCTTCCCAAGATGTCTATCACCCTTTTCAAGAGCTGCCTGTACAAGACAGGTTCTGTTGCATCCCTTCTTAGATTTCAGAGAGTATATTTATCAAACCTGCACAGCAGTCTGTTTTCACATACTTAGGTGCTGGTTTAGATCCTGTTGTGATAGACCAGGCTTTGTTCTTGGAGACAGAGATAAGTTATCTCTAGAACTCACCTACTTGCAAGTCTTGGTTTGTTCCCTTTCCAGACAGGGTTTAGGAACCCTAAAGCACCCTTGAGGCATGGGTCACAGTGCTGTATGGTCCCTGGAAAGTATGGTCCAGTGAACGCTAGCAGTGGTTTCTGGGATAGAATGGGACTGTCCTTAAGTCTAGATCTGGTATTTGACACTGTTTTGCCTAAAATCTGAAGGGAGATGTCAGCTTACATGAAAAAAAAGGTGTTTAGCTTTTTGTCTGCCTCTCCTTGATCTAATGTCTGCATCCAAATGTCTGTCCATGTCTTTCTAAGGATTTATTTGGTTTCCCCAATGCACATGTTTGTGACATTAAAATTAAGCAATGTAACAGAAGTATCTATGTGGCCTCTTTGATCATGTGTTTATATTGACTTCCCATAAAAGAGGATCAACAAGAAAAAATCCTACTCTGTGGCATGCTGGAAAATGTGTCAGGCTTGTTCTCCCTTTCTCCTGAAGCCCCACTGCCATGTGGTGCCACACAGTGCTGGCATCTGTGTGCAGGGTCACTAATGGCAGCAGCACAGAGCTGGGATCCTGCTGTGAGACTGAGAAAACTCACTGAGGTGTTCCCAAGCCCACATGACCTTTATCAGACAGCTTTAGTTTTTGTTGTAGCTGTTCCTTATCCACGCAAGATTTAAGCAGCACATCTGACACAGTCAGTTTCCCATTATACAAAAAGGTCTGGTTGATCTGTGTTTAAAACCCTTGTGAAAACCCTCCAGTGATTCTTTTAATCTATTCAGTTGCTTTAAATATATTTAGGGGAGAGCACAGAACAAAGTAGTGTTGATCAGTGTGCTCTCATATGCCTTGTATGTCTGTGTAGTCCACAAGAAAAACTTAGAAATTCAAGGTGGTGGATCTTTTTTTTTTTTTTCCTTCTTCCATATCAGAGTTAAAGTAAAATCTGTGCTTCTTTACACAGACTGTGGGGAGAGAAATCCTTCTGCATTTGATAGATTTCCTGGTGACCAGCTATGGACGTGACCCAGTTATTACCCGGTTACTCAATAATACCCGGGTTCATATCATGCCAACCATGAATCCTGATGGATTTGAAGCTACAAAAGTGCCTGATTGTTACTACACACGAGGAAGGTAAGGGTGGCTTAGGAGGGTGGGAGAGGTAAAAGAAATGGGTGGGGAGTAATAATCGCAGATAGCCGGAAGACTGAATCATACTTGATGGAGAGCAGAGTCTACTGGATGTGCTAGGGCTAATTTTTGCCTGTGCTCTTATGAAGACACAATATTGTGGCATAGAGGTTCTGGAAGACTGAGTCAGACTGCTGTTTATATGTGGTGTGGCCAGAAAAAATTGGTCAGAATGGTATAATGACCTCACCTTTTAGGCAGGAGACCCAGATTGTGAATGCAAGCACAATTCCCTATTTTGTAGTACCTTTCAGCGCTACAAGAAAAGATGGAAAATTCCACCCACAGGGATCTATTTCAGTTGGAGAATTCTGTAACCCTTCTTAATGAGAAAGGGTGTCTCTAAGCTCGATGAATGGACTTTAGCAATGTGCTTAAAAATCGTGTTGAGTGTGGATTTAGCAGGAAGGAGTTACACAAGCAGAACTGGCTATAATAGATTCTGTGCTAATAGTGATGGTAGGAAAAAAAAAGACCTACCCAGAAGAAAATATAACTTGGCATTGCATCCTGTGCTACTTTTGCATTCTTTAATGTGACTGTCACAGAGACCAAAAAGGGGATGAAAAGCTTAGCAAGCTAGAAAATGGAAAGACACAGTGAGAGTATGGGAAGAAATGCCCAAAGGACAAATTTGGAATGTGCAGAAAAAGCAAACCCATGAGCTAGAAGTTCTCTTGGATCACTGACCTTGGCAACATCAGAAACAAGTGAAAAGAAAGTTTAGTTCTTTAGGTGACTTGTGTAGGCCATCCTTTTTATTAAGAAAAATATATTCCTCAACAAATAGACTTGTATGGAGGGGGGTATTTTTTATCCCCTCACTGTCAAATAGAGAGAATTTAACAGACCGAGTTCAAAAATTAACACAGCCAACAGTGGATATTCTCTCTTTATTCCTGTACTGACCTATCTGAACGAAAAAGCAGGAGAGTGTTTGAACAGGCTGGGCTTTAAGGTTCAGGGAGAAGAAAATGCACCCTGTGTTCCACTGAATTTTTTCTGTCTGTTGGGAGTGACAACAGCCCAAGGGATACAGCCATTCAGTAGTTACCTTGGGCTTCCATACAAGCAGGAAAAACACATACAGGAGGAGGACAAAGTCCTTCTGATCTGGCTCTGTTTTTTCTAATTCACTTACGAGTAGGTGTGTATTCTATGTTAAATAGAATGTTAAATATTCTCTCTTTCCACTTAGAATTGTTTTATTGTGGCCTATGAAAATTGCTGCCAGAAAGCAAACTGAAGTCCATCACTGTAATACTTGAGAAATAAAACATGATCATCTTGCCTGTTCCCTGAAGATGCTAGCACACCACAGATCTGAAGTACTGGGAAGCTGGTGATGTGCAAGTATCCACAGGCAAAATAGTAATGGAAATGTCTTCTGTCTTTTGAAGGTACAACAGGAATGGAG
The DNA here is from genome assembly GCA_013398615.1 of Brachypodius melanocephalos. NCBI lineage: Eukaryota > Metazoa > Chordata > Aves > Passeriformes > Pycnonotidae > Brachypodius > Brachypodius melanocephalos. The sequence continues at coordinate 3,759,228 of VZSR01003812.1, read as the reverse complement.
AAGATCTGAACAGAAATTTTCCTGATGCCTTTGAAAATAACAGCGCTGACATTCAGCCAGAGACTCAAGCAGTAATGGACTGGATAAAAAATGAAACATTTGTTCTTTCAGCAAACTTGCATGGGGGTGCCCTGGTTGCCAGTTACACCTTTGATAATGGGAACCCAGGTAAGCTGGTGACAAACTCTGTTCTGACTGGGTTTAGGAACATTGGCTGTACCAAAGCAAAATTGATAAGGATTCCTGCAAAGTTCTTGTAGCTTTTGAGTTGGGATGGGCAGAGTTTGATAAACCCCGTAAAAATTCATTGCCTAATATGGCCATTTGGGAGATGTTTATCCTGCATATAAGCCAACACTGTATGTTTTACCAGTAAGGAGAGTTTCACAATGGCTATCTTCACTTTGCAGTTACTGGCTCTTTGAAAGGCTATAGCCAATCCCCAGATGATGATGTCTTTATTCACCTGGCAAAAACCTATTCTTCCAACCATGCCAGCATGTACAAAGGGACAGGGTGTGACAACAGGCAAACCTTCCCGGGAGGGATTACCAACGGGTACTCTTGGTACCAGCTGGAAGGTAAGAATGTCATTGGTATCATTCAGCTGCTTCTGGTAAGAGGTTCTCACTTTCTCCTGCCATCTCTGATGATGAAAGGGCAGTGATTTTAGTCAGAGTAAGGGGTGATGAGGGGAGCAAGTCAACTCATTGACACAGATTCTGTGAGCAGGACCTGGGTGTTTTCAGACTCTTCCGGCCTGCAATTGCACAAGTGAATGAGGCAGTCACTGCTGTTTGCCTGCTTCTGTGCCCTTGCTTAAGGCCTGCACCAGCTGTATACATTACACATAAGTGCACACACTGCTTGGCATCAAGATCTCCTTTCAGAAGCAAAAACCAATCTTCTATTCATATGTCGTCCATTTTTAAATGTTTACTTAATGAAATAAATGTTTCTGTTATTGTTTACACATAGCCAAATAGAATACGGGGCTTGTGCACTGTGTATGTTGTTTTCATTGTCTGAATTCCAAGATTTAAAAGGGTCTTGGAAAGGCTTTGGCAGTGGCAAATCCTATGCCAGCCTATTTGTCCCTTTTCAGCTGGGAGAGCTTGGATGAATTTGAGTCAAAGACTCACCCTTTCTCAGCCACAATCATCAGCATTTCCAAAATGAAGTATGCTTTAGAAAACAACACTCTCTGAGTAACTAGAGTAAATAATTAAGTTGGTTTTTCACAGGAGGCAGTAAATACAAGTGTGGCATTGAGGAATAATTTATCTGATTTACTTTTCTTACAGATATGGTGCAAGTACCAACATTTTAACTCTCTTGTTTGTCTTTTAGTTTGACCTTACTGTTTCTTTGCAGCTGAAAACCCTTTTATTTCACTTTTAAGGTGGAATGCAAGATTACAACTATGTCTGGGGACAGTGTTTTGAAATTACATTGGAGCTGTCATGCTGTAAATATCCTCCAGAAGACGAGCTGGAAAAGTTCTGGAGAGACAACAAAGTTGCTCTGATCGAGTACATCAAACAAGTACACCTAGGTGGGTCTGTGAGTGGGGCAGAGTGAAAACTGAGGCCAGCTTAGAGGGAACTCCTCAGCAGCCTGGGTCAGTGTCACAGCTCACAGGGGAGAGATCTCGTGTTAACTTGGGAGCTTCTGAACAGGCAGTGCTACAAAGCCAGGGAGAACTTACAAGTGTGTGAACATACAAGGTGAGGGGCGATGGGTGCTACTACAGGTGTGCTGGGGCAGGAGCAAGGGACAGGCCCTGGGGGTTGCCTGATCTTGCACTCCCCTCCTCCCCTCATTTTCCTGATCAGTCTTGGGACAATCATTTATTTCAGAGGTCTCTAAGTGTATGTGTGCCTCAGCACAAGTGTCATGGGTCTTTGCTGCTTGGATTTTGTAAATTTGAAAGGCTTCTCTAGGTGTGATCTGACTTCACATTTGGAAGAGAACTGCTGCTTAGCGAAGCTGAGGTGCTTTACAATGAGTTGAAGGGTTTGCACAAACCTGTTGCTTATCTTGTATTTTGTTGCCCTAAATATCTGACTACTATTTTACCTCTGCTAAATGCCTGTGCTGCCTTGAAGATGGTGTGTGGGAATTAAGGGAAACTGCTTCATAAGCAGACATTGTTGGTATTCTGCCTTTGGAAAATACTAGACAAGAGGCTGACTTATTTTAAATCACAAAAAAGAAGGGTGGGTGGGTGTGTGTGTGTGTGCAAGAACTGCCAAATCTGTACTGAAGACTGAAGTCCTTCATTAAAGGACATATAGTAAGTGCATGTGATGCCTTCAGCAAACAAGATTTAGAAGAGATTATAGTACTGCTTTCTAACTTAATATGAGGGTAAACTATTAACTTCAACAGCTGAGGATTTTCTGGTTTAATTCCCTTGAGCAAGGCTGAAGTGATAATATTAGACGTGCTGAAACATGGTGAAATAGCCTTTGAATGCATCCAGCAACAGAACAGTCTGCCTTTCTCAGAGAAGGAGGCTCACCATACAGTTCATGATGTTTCCTTTCTCTCCCTTTTCCATAGGTGTCAAAGGCCAAGTTACTGATAAGAATGGGAATCCTATTCCCAACGCCATCGTGGAAGTCAAAGGAAGGCCACATGTCTGCCCCTACAGAACAAATGAACAAGGGGAGTACTTTCTTCTCCTTTTGCCTGGGACGTATGTGATCAATGTGAGTACGCAGCCTTACTGAAGTATTGTTTCTAATTGCATTGAGTTCCAGAGCACAGTGAGACTTGCAGCCTTAGAGATGGGTGAGCTGAACTGCTCAAGTCATAGATAGGACGTGTAAAGATTCTTTAGCAGACTTTTAAAAACTATGTATTTAAATATTAGTCAGCAGAAAGGAAATTTTTTGATACAGTCCTCAATGTCCAGAGGTAAGCACTCCTTAGACCTTGATGGTGGAGCCAGCTGGGATGAGCATCTGGAGCATGGCAACAGGAGCTTGAGGTGTTTGAAACAAACCACAAAGCTCTTGCAGGGTGAGGGGCTGGAGCCTGGGATCCAGGCAGCACCAGACTGACACCACCATCGGTGACTGTCATTTCCTTAGACAAAATGGTTTCTCTGTGGAAGTCCAAAGATCATCCGTGCCCTGTAGGCTCTGCCTGCTGCCAAAGGCTTATGCTTAAGATTCACTGCAGGATTCGACTCTTGTACAGCAAGAGCCTTTTTGCTATAACATAAAAACTTGACTCTTTTCCCATTCCGTGTTCTCAAATGTTTTTAGAACATTTTTCCCTGTACTGTTAGAGTGTAAACAATGATTGTTTCACAGTTGAACTCAATGTTTCAAACCAAGGAAGAACACTTTTCTGTTTGCTCCTAGGCTACTGTACCAGGATTTAAATCGGTGCTGAAGACAGTGGAAATCCCTGACAACACTGGAAATTTCAGTGCTTTGAAACAGGACTTCTCTTTCCCAGAGGTTTCAGATAAGATCAGATCAAGAGTTGCTTCATGTCCCAAAATTCCCCTCTACCAAGAGCTCACACAGGCTTCAGCTGCAGTAAAACCAACCGTACACATCTTGGTTTTAGTGACCGTTATGCTCGTAATTTTCAAATTAAGTCAGGAATGACAAAGGCAAAGGCAAAATCTTCCTGCACAAATGTGGCTTTTCAGAGAAGGAATTGTATATGCAAAAGAATGTATGTTTTTATAAACCAAATTCTCAGATTCACAATCCTGTTTACTGTATTTTGTAAAATACTGGCTTGACAATTGAATGTTTTACTTTAGTTATAGTAGACATATTTTTAATTGTAACAGACTATCATATTTTTCTATGTATTTTAATCTGAAGAAATTTTGTACAGCCTATGGAGATAACCATAGAATTTTGATGCAGAAAGTACAAATACATTTTGAAGACTTTTCCCAAATTCAAAAACATTGAGGATTGTACTGCAATGTTTCATGCAAGCTCAGGTTCCTCACTGAGCCAACAGCTCAGGTGCCCATACCACTGTAAGTCATCAGCTCAATATTAATTTTTCATAATAAAGCCACTGCTATAAATGAAGAATGACATTTTTATATATGCTCTTTCTTACTTGGACAGATGAGACTACTCAGGGCTCAAATGAGGTAAAGACCAGTAACACAGACATGTTGTAAGACAAGAAGATGAAAATGAAATGTGAGTATCTGCCAAAGGGCCGTGCTGCGGAAGCTGGATGATAATCTGCACCAACAGGGAAAAATCTGTGGCTCTGAAAACAGTGTTCTCCTACACCAGAGCTGCTGAAAACAATGTGGAAACAGTCACTGACAGCTTTATACCTTGTCCATTTTTAACTGAATTTCTTGTGGCACAGAACCACATACAGTAAGGAATTCTTTGAATAGTTTTAGCTATGGCTTTCAACTGCTTCACAGCCCTGCTACTCCACAGTTGGGACTGTTTAACACCCATGCCAGGAGCTGGCAGGCACACTCAGCAAGGCACAAGCCAGCTCCAGTTACAGAGGGTGGTTTCAGTGTTCCCCTGGCTGGGTTGTACTGCAGGCAGGATTAGCAGATTCCTTTTGCCTGGCCAGTTGCAAGTCATTTTCAGGGCCCTTTGAAGCTGCACAATAAACAGAAAAATTATCAAGAAAAGCCAGTTAGTACCATCTCCCGTGTTTATTTTAAAGCTTTATCTGCCAGTAATTTTCTTAAGCAATTTCAAAAGTAAACCGGCAAAGATTATCTTTGGAAACATCAATCTTTTCCTGTATACAGTAAATAAAAAATGCAGGAATGCAGTTAATCCTTTAATGCCTTTAAAATCTTTCCTGAGGCACTGCTCCCTGTCACACCAAGCCCTACCAGCTGGACTGTGGAGCTTGGGCATCAGCCACTTGTCTGCCAGACATTCAGTGTGCGAATCCACTTCAGAATTTGAAACAGCAATGCCGATAGCAATGAGGGCTTTGTGTGCAAGAGACCGGTTTTTTAATATCCTTCTCTTATCCATTTGCATTTTCTACCTTTTCTCACCCTCTGATATGCTGTGGGTTGTTTACCACACAGAGAAGTAATTATCCATTAAATCCCACCAATGATTGTGCCACTTGTAGCAGGAAGAATGAGAGATTCCTTGAGTTAAAATCTCCCAAACTGAAGAAATCTGACGGAAGTCAGCAGTCCAGCAGCTAAGGGGGGGCAGAAACAACCTGTGTGCTGGTTCACAAAAGTAAGAATCTGTGTGAAAACACACTACCAGAACTTCTATCAAGTAAGTGACATGAAAAAAAAAAAGCACCATGGAGTATATAAACAAATCTTTATTTAAAGCTTTCAAATTGAACACAGTACTCAATTTTCATCAGCAAAGGAAAAACTGAAAACTGAAAGATAAATGCAACACACATGAAACTTCTTATAAATGAGTCTATAGTGTGTACTATTGGAGTGGATTCTTGCATTTTAATGGTTACTGACTGTGGTCATACATGCACTGGGTAGCTGGAGAGTAATGCACCAGGTCAAGCTCTTGAAAGCGTGTTGCATAGTTACTTAAATTCACTATGAACTAGTCTATTCAACAGTCATCCCAGCTATGTGTAGTCAGACAACAAAGATTCTGGTTTTAGAAAAGCTGTTGGTATTTTAGGTGTAAAGTAATCATCATCCTGTCAGCCACTACTGTGGCTCAAGACCAAGAACTGTCCTTTAAAAGCAGGCTGTTAACTAAAATAACATCTACCCAAAAGGGGAGTCACCACCTTTTTAAGTATCACTGACAAATTTCACATGTATAACATAGCTATAGATACACTAAAGAAGCATTCACTTGAAACTTTCAGTGCATCTGTGCTTTAAAAAAACCCCTAACAAAGCCCCCACACTTCAGCAACATTTTTTCATGTTCAGCAAGTGCAATTGTTAAAACCTTAATCTGGGTTTTGTGCTTTGCTTGTGCAACCTTTAAAGAACAAGATATGCCTTGGACTCTGGTATAGTGGAGCTGGAAAGCAGGGCAGGGAATCCCCTGGAGAGGAAAGGGCTGCTGCTGCAGCAAGGCTCTGCTGTGCTGCAGGACCAAGGCTGCCCTACAGCCCCTCCAGGACAGCACTGCCTGTCCATGTCGCGTCAACGTGTCCAATGCTCCTTCCCACAGGGAAGCCCCACAACAGCCAATGCCCCTTTTCAGGCCAAATGTTGCACAACAAAATGCCGTATCTTCCTGGGATAAGGGCTAACTCCTGCCCCACCATGTTGTGTGGCAAGTCAACATGCTGAATAAATTACCTCCCTCAAAATTATAAACTCTACCTAAAGTTATGCCCTAACACAACAGCAGCCTTAGATGAAGATGAGGAAGAAAAAAATCTTCACCCCTCCTTTCATCCTATTTATTCGGTTTATTCAATTTCATTAGGCTCCTAATAATTTTCTAATCTTTGTAAGATACAATTTTTTGAAACAATTATTTTTGTTGACACTTCAGGAACAAGGAATTTTCTCTTCCTCATATTAGTCATAAAAGAGAAAAAAATCTGCCTAAAGTCCTGCAAGCCTCTTCATACCCACCGACACTTTCAGAGACAGCGACATTTGAAAAAATTTTCAGCAAACAGAACTCAGTGATAAAAATCATACCACACTCTTAGAAGAAATGTAAGCTTTTCACCAGTGAGCATTTTGAAGCACTTTTTCTAAATCATCTGCTAAGGGGAGAGGCACGGGACAGCACAGCCCAGGATCCAGCCAGTGTGGGGTGAATTTCAATACTAATATAAAGTCAATACTAACAAATGGGTAAATAGCTAAAGACTTGTATTTAAACAACAAAGAGGTTTACTGTTAATTTCTAAAAAAGAATAAATGCGAGTTCTTGCACCATTTGTACGTAACTATTGTCTACATGATGTGCAAGAAGAAAGAGACTAAGAAAACTACTGAAAATTGCTCACAGCTGCATCCTGTGGGCATCTGGCCTCCTCTGCAACCTTCTTGGTCACATGTCCGAAGGCAAAAACGATTACCACCTTTGCAAATTAACCTTAAAGCCTCTTCTCACCTCTGTCCTGCATCTCCTGGACCATCACCCCCAGCACCCAGAAGCAGTCAGTCAGCTCCTTGCCTGTACTGAGGAATGCAAAAGCATTCCAGAGGAAAGCAAAACACCACCAAAATATTTTCACTATGCTAATGATGCACCAGCATGTTCTGTTTAATAAATCTTGTTCAGGTTCAATGCAGAAGTTGTTTTAAGGGAAGGAAAAAAGGAAACATAGCCATAAATCTTCCTGTGCCCTTTTAAATCTGAATATAACATGCGTATTTCTCTGTATTTTAATGCTACATTTCTTAAAATATTTTTCTTGTGCTTGTGATTTACTAAATAAGCATATTTATATAACTACACATGTACCAGTAGACTAATTCAATAAATTAGAACTCAAAACATCCACTGTGAGCACAAGGATATTTACAAACAGCAATAAATTAAAGATTAAAATGTATGCGATATTAAATAAGGATCTCAAAACACCTCACCAAGGAGGAACAACTTTTGTACCAAAACTTTACTGACTCTTGTGCCACTACCCAAGGCCAGAAATGTGTTCAAGCGCCAGAACAAGCAGGGTGCTCACTGCTCATGCCCACACACGGAGCACAGCCAGGCTGGGAGACAGGGTGGAGGCAGAGCCAAGGGCTCCTCGCCACAGCCAGGAGTCACCATGGAAGTCACCACAGGAGTCACTGTGACACAGCCGCTGGGCACCAGGGCTGCCAGTGTTCCCAACAGGAACAGGCATCAACACCCATCACTTCCATTCAGAAGGCATTGCACCCACACCAAACAAACTAATGTTGTCTCAGAAGTCATTAAGAATAATACTAAACCATAAAATGTAACTCAAAACAAAATACTTGACACAGTGATTTGCAGATGCAGAAATCAAAATTCCACCGTTCCTCACCATTGTAACAAGGGAAAGGTATTTCCAGGGCTATTCTCTGCAACAGAAGGCATGTGACTGGAGAAGAATGCCAACAGTGGGATGGTACAATTTGTTCCAACAGAACTAGGTAAGGACAGCTGTTCCCCCAGCACTGCAGTTACAGAGCCAGGGCGGTCAGTGACTGCAGAGAATTCATCCCAGAGAGGGGGAGACATGGGAGACAATGCACTGGAGAAAGCTCCATAAGATGAAACTTTTGAGGTACAGTCCCCATGTTATTGATGCTTCTGCATATACACATCTACAGTTCTCTCTCACCTGCAGTTGCAGTGAAGAGCCTCTGCAAACCTCAGTGCACCTAAATTTATCAAATCAAAAATTAAAAAAAACATTAATAGGAGTGCAAAGTAAGGCAGATAGCCCTCTATTAGTATCCCTACTTGAAAAAATTAACTCTCTGCCTAAAGGCCTTCTCTATCTCAGGCTGAAGGATTACCAAATCCTATAAAACCCATGGTTTAAAGGTTCCAAGAAGTTCCAGCTACCTGCTGTTCCTTTACAAATTGCAGGAGGCAAGAAACTTGCAAGTATAAATTTGAATGTATACAACTGGGGTTTATTTTCTGCTTAGTTAAAATGAACTATGTTATAACTTCAGGTACACCAGTATCTTTTAGTGGTATTTTTAAAGAAATAGCTCAAAAGTATGAACAAAATGTGAATGATCCCAGTAATTCAGTCCTTACCTATGAAGTTATTACTTTTCAACCCAGTCACAACCAAGGATTTACTGAGTCTCTCCTGTACATCTTTATGCCCTTTTCCTGGGTACTTCGAGGCATTTGCAGCCCTGGAGTGAAGGAGAGCAGTAGAAGTCTCTGCACCAGCACACAGGCATAGGCAATTTTATACTGCTGGTGTCAGGGAAGCTGTTGAGCCTTGGCCTGTAAGATGCTAACACAGCACCATTCCTGCACTTGGACTACATCTCCACTCTTGGCACTGCCCTGTTTATTTGCCATTCCCTATTGGGCAGACAATTAGCAACTACCTGTAAAAACAAAAGTGCTAAAAATATACAACCCCTCTTGTAACACAGTTTTCCAAAGGAATAATTATCACTCACTGGGTACAGAACCTCCATATGAAAAGCAGCTGAGTGATCCTTACCACATCCTGGTTCCCACACTCACACTACCTTGCCTGAAGGCCCCCAGAACTGAGGCAGATTCCTGGGCACAAAACTGGTAAGTTCCACAAAGTTTTTGACAAGGTACAGTGAGGAGCTAAAAGCAGTAAAGGACAGGTCCAATGAAACCAAATTTGGCCAAACACCTTCCAAAAGATTTTCAGAATTCTTGTGATACAGATAAGAACAGTGAGTGGAAAGACTACAGCACTTAAAGAACGTGAACTGGAACGGCACAGCTTAATTGTTTCTGCAGATGAAGGACGATTTTTTTCTATTTTTATTACAGTGAACGTAGCAATGCAGCTGAATGTATTCTGCTAAGTCAGAAACAAGTGCAGAAAAAGAAAACAACTGTCCTCTAATAGTGCCTGACAGGACAGTTCATAGCATATCCTTCATTTATCTTATCTGCCTCAGACTTGTTTCATGCTGCTAAATTAGTAATAATAATCATCATCATCATGAGTACAGACCTCCAAACCCACATATGTCATTTTCTCAGGATGTTTGAGAGAGAACTGTATGACTGAGCTTGGATCAATGACTTCTCAGGGGACTCACAGCCCTTAAGTTTACAATGCACACTATAAAAATAAAAAACACACAATACCCTTCTCTGTTTCCAAAGTAATATTTTATACCACATTTTTCTTTACTTCCTGGTAAGATCTCCCACAGAATTTGGTTACTTGGAGGAATTTAAGAAAAGATTCTATTTATTAATTTTATTGACTTATTCAGAAGGGTCTTCACCAGGCAACAAAAACTGGAACTTGGATAATCATCCATTTTCTTAAATGAGGAACTTGCAGAAATAAACTTTGACATGTCTCTCCTCCAACAATCACCAAATTTGGGGTTTTAATGCATGTATTTAATTCAATAAAACAAATGTCACTAACTTGCATGGAACATTAAACACTTGGAGAGGCAGGTGGTTTAGATGACTTGCTTACTTCTACTGAGAGGGATTTAAAATCTTCAAGTTGACTTACGAGTACTAGGCAAACCTCTTAATAACTCCAGTGCATTTATGTCAGCAATTATTTTTCACACAGAACACCAAGAGACACAAAATATTGATTTTTCAATAAGCATACAAAAATAATTTCTTACTCTCTTAACCAGTTTATGAAGTTTCTTTTGCAGCTTTCCAGTCAACATATGTCTAACCAAAATAAGTTAGTACAATCATTTGTATGGGCTGCCTGCACACTGGGCAGGGTTTGTTCCTCTTCTTGAGCTTTTTTGCACATGTAAAACATGACATGAGGTGTCCCGTTTTGCCATGCACTATGCAGCCATTTTTAGGTCTGCTCTGACATATGACACATGGCTCTATGCTGGTAACAGGCAGACTGGATTCCATGCTTTCCTCTTTGTCTTGTGTTTCTCTCTTCTCGGGTTCCTTAAAGTCTTCCTGACTGCTACAGAACATGCTGCTTGATGTTGATGGCTGGGAATAACCTTCACTTTCCTGGGACTCAGAAAGCTGTACTGCTTTATCCTCATTCTCATCCACAGTTGGTTCTTTATCTTCAGTCATTTTTGTTTTCTTGCAGTCAGGAACATCAAAACCTTCCCCAGACTCTGAAGGAAAGGAGGCTTCTAATTTGTTCTTTTCCAATTTCTCACTCTTTTCATCTGGAAGCCAATCCTCACGAAGGGCCCAGCATCTGTGGCAATGTCGTGGAAGTGGAGGATTCATTTCATTACATTCAGGACACTTCCAATAATCCTTTAGTGAATCAAAGGTTGGAAAAGCTTAAGCTACTTGGAACACTTACAACTGAAGTATTCAGAAATTATAAACAATTCATTACTGCCAAAATAATTATTATGTTGAGCTATCAGCTTGTTTACAATTTTCAGATTCCATTCAGTAGTTTTGGCCCCATTTTACAGTTCTCGATTAAAATGGTTCTTATTTTAAAAGGACTATGGCTTTCCTTTGTTTTGCTGTAGATTTGTGAATAGAACAAATTATTATTTCATATGCAAAACTGCAGAAACCAGGCCACAAAATTCTTCAGAGGCCCTCATGAAAAACTTGTTTAAAAGGTCATAATTTCCCTTCTTTTCGACTATGGGCTTCTGCAACGGGAGCTATTCAAGACTGAGGAACCCTTGCCCTGCGGTTTGCTGAGATGTTGGTGCACAAAACTGCCGGGTGAGGGCGCTCCAACACCGCCGCAGGAGACAAAGGCAATGCAAAGGGCCAATGCAAAATCAGACGGGAAGGAAGAGGGAAAAGGAAAAAACAAATATAAGGGGAAAAAAAAAAAAAAAAAAAAAAAAAAAAAAAAAAAAGTGGTGCATCAGCCTCTCAGAGGTTACTCCATATACTACAATGAAAATAAACCACTATTTCGTTAAAAATACATGTTGTTTTTAAGGACAGAAATCCTTCTTAGAAATACTACAAGCTGTAGGGGAAATCAAAGCAAACAAAAAGCAACCCAAAACTTCCATGAGTCCTGAATAACATCAGTAACATCAAAAGCTTATCAGCCCAATTTTAAATCCTAAAAATAATGTACAGATCTCTTTTCCCACACATAAGCACTGCTGTGTTTCCAGAAGGTGGCCAGCCCTGTCTTTAACACACAAAGTCCCTCAGTCCTAGACTTTCAAGGGACTGGAACACTTCACGGTTCCACAAAGCAGCTTCAAGTGTCAATTGTGACAAGCAAATATAAATAAGGAGGCAGCACACACTAGAATTTAAATGAAAAGTTTTTCCACAAACATCTCCATACTTTGCCTCAAGATTGTAAATTTCTTCACACTCTTCAAGAACAGTCTGACAATGTAGTAAAGGCCTTTTTTACAGCACTGTCCTCAAAATAGGCTTGCCTTCACATCTGTATGTTACAGATAACTTCATTCAAGCTGGACAATAAAACTAGGTATTCTGACTTAAAGGAAGAGTTTTTAAATGTAATGACTAAGATTTTCTTTTTTTTTCCAATCTGTGCAGAAAGTCACACTTAGGCTCCAAATAATTTCCTTCCATTAAGTCAATGAAATGGTAAATTAGCATGGGATTGGGGTTTTTCTAATGGATTAGGAAGCATATTAATTATGCACCCCCAAGATTCCTTAATAATCACATGTTCAGTAATTAAAATACTATATTGGAACCTTCATTCATAGAAGAAAAAGTGAATTTAATTCTTAAAAAAATTACTGGTAGCAATAGAATTCATCTATACTATGTCAGTTTACCCAATTTAAGATGCTTCTCCAGAAAAGTTTTTACTCACAGCTAGAGATATCTCTGGATCTTCATCAAATGAATCAGCATCACTTTCTTCATCCTGATAAATAGTCAGCTGATAAACCTGGTTTAAATTTTAAAAATACATAATTAGGTTTTGGCATTTAATTAAAAACCCAAAATACTTTTAACCCGGTAAGATTTTCAGATAGCAAGCTATTGGAGAGTCTTTGGGGATGGGCTACTAAGACTATTAATGGATTAGAGGAACTCTCATGTGAGGAAAGGCTGAAAGAGCTGGGACTGTTCAGCCTGGAGAAGGCTCAGGGCAGAGGGTGCCTCGTCAATGTGAGTGAATACCTGAAAGGATGGCACCAAGAACACAGAGCCATGCTCTTTTCAGTGGTGTCCAGTGGCAGCACAAGAGGCAACTACCACAAATTAAACACAGAAGTTCCCTCTGACTATCAGGAAACACCTTTTACTGAGAGGATGAAGGAGAAATGGCGTGGGTTGCCCTGAGCATCTATGAAGCCTCCACCCCGGAGGTATTCAAAAGACATCTGGACACGGACCTGGGCAATGAGCTCTGCCTGAGCCAGGGCAGGTGGTTAAGACAACTTCCAGAGGCCCCTTCCAATGCCAGTCATTCTGCAATTCCCAAAAAGACTGTCTGGAGCAGGGGCACACTTCAATCTTTTCTTCCTCCAAATTACCGTCCTCTCTCAGGGTGCAGCTCTGCACTACACTACAGCTTGGTGTACATCAGTTCAGCCTCTCAGGTGCCACAATCATGTATATCCCTGTTGAATTCTGCCTCTGGTACTTACCCAATCTTGCCATGAGCTGATTAACCTCTCCAAAGTAACAGAAAACTAACTCAGAAAGAAAACCCCACAAACATTCTCATTTCATTCCTGACATTCCAGAAGGCTCTTGAAAATTGCAGTAATCCCAATTTTTCTGTCTTCTTGCCTACTAACAAAGATTTCTAAAACTTTGGTTCAGCATCTCTATGAAACATTAACATTCACAGAGGCAAAAAACTTGGACATATCCCTTTGGAAAGAGTTACTCAGAAAGGTTTACCTTAGGTACTAAGTGTTGCCAAAGCTCAACACCTTCTTCTAGAACTAAAAATGAAGGAAGACTGAAGTACACATGCTGCCACAGACTCCAACAGCTGGTGAGAGAATTTAAGCACCCAGACTTTCCTATATAGCCCATTTCAGAGCCTGCAGAAAGCCTCAGCACTGTTTCAGTCACTGGCTGGTGGGTCATATAAGAGTGACTCAATTGCACTGATGCATAATTTGATTTAATGAACAACTGTGTGGAGGTTGTGACACCAGCATACGCAGTTCAAAAATATACCTGAAGAGTTCTCCTTGGCAACTTAACAGAGATTTTTCATGTTGAAATTCCTTTTCCTTCTCATCCCCTCCCCCCAGGGTCAAACAAGGAAAGCAGATAGTACCTCATCATCTTCATCTGTGAGCTCTTGCCCTTCTTCATTATGGCTATAATCTTCTGAATAAATAGACTCAACTTCAAACTCGACACTGAACTGGTCTGACACAGAACTGTGGTCAAACCAATCGGAGTTGTCGCTTAGTGAACTAGCATCAAGATCCTGATAAAAACAAAAAAAAAGAAAGCACACATTCAACTTCACTAGCCCATACACATAACATTACTGTTAAAACAACTCTCAGGATAAAACTGTACTACTCAGTATAATTACTGTGGAAGAAAAAGGAACAGCTGCTGTGAGACACAGTACTTTTTATGAGATAAACAAATTACAGGTGGGTAAAAATAAAGTTAGGTCTGGAAGCCTTTTGGTGGCTCTGTAATAAGAAACTGTACTCAGCCTACAGACAGCTGAAAGGCTGCAGTTATTATTTCAGAAAGTCCCTCCTAAAAGGTGAAAGAACAGATGCGAGAAGATGGCTTCTTTTGGCTGCATGTTATTAAATTATCTGTTCTCATAAATTTTGTTTAATCTGAGACCATGTCTTAAAAATTACAAAATAGGAAGACCAAGGATACAGTGTTAGTTCTGTAAATTTAGAATACAGTATATGTGACTAGGAATACTGTTAGTTCAGCTCTTCATGACTTGATCTAAGCACAAATAATTTCCCTTGGTGTTTGCTAAAAACAATACAAAACTTCTAAATACTGGCATGGCAAATGAATACAATGCACCATCAGCATCCATTCCACTGGGTACAGTTACCAAAGCTGTACCAGAGCTACCACCGAACTCTGAATTATGGAATGTCTGTGACTCTTTTTGTCTCTTAGCATCCTAAGAAATGCTTATTTTAAAATACAAAATACATCTGACATTCTTCCATACTGTGCCAAGCAGCAAGGATCTTGATTTTTAAAGACTATTCAACATTAATATTTTAAAAAATTTCACTTCAGCTTTGCCAACAGATCTATGAAAAACCCCACTCCACCCACACACCTACTTTTCTTTCAACCTTTTTTTCCCCTCAGACACCACTGAAGGCACTGCTGCTTTTCATTAAGAACACTTTGTTTTCAGATGCATGTTTGCACTTGTGGCATCTGCAAAATCTGTACCACAAAAATATTTTACATTTCTATTTTGACTTACAGGAATGGAAAGCGAATCCGTTGAATCACTGCTATTGCTTCTTTCACGGCACAGACCACTGACTACACACCATGAGAGACTTTCATCAAACGTCAACGAAATGCTGTCTGACTTGTGTCGCTTTCTTCTGTCACTGTGCAGATCATCTGAAGAATTTTCTTCTGGGCACAGTCAAGAATTTTTTTATTACTCAAAAGTATCTATGCAATGTGCAGTTTTCAATATTCTAAACAGAAGCTTAAAATATCATTTATTATAAAGAAATCTAATAAAGTAAAATATTTCAGTATTTTTTAATGGGACAAGAAGGCACTAAGACTTATTTAAAAAGACACAATAACACTTAATACCCATGTAGTGTGAAACATTTCTAAAACCAGTATTTCAGGGGCTGGCTTTCCCCACTTGTCCCATCAATACAGCTTATGAATGGCAGTCTCCACATGGAAAACAATCGCAAATTTGAAAGAATTTTTACTCCACACTTGACACGTTAAACCCTTCCTAATTTCAAGAAATACAATTAGAATCTTGTCCTCACTCCCTCTACAGGCAATAGACAGAAATGCACTTTCAGAGGGCTGCTGAGTCCATCCCAGAATTTGTAGAGAGATAGAGCAATCAGCTCTCAGGTCACACGCACACAGAACACCTTGTGCTAAGCAAGGTAAGTTCAGGTTCAACTTTCAGATACCTCAACATATTTATCAGTGAATAGCTGCCCTATGTGTAATTGTATTTACTCAACAAGATTTTTGTAACAAACTATTAGAACACTCATCGCACACTAGCAAGAAAATCTTCGTGATATACTATGCAAAAAGCTGAACTGGGAAAGCATTGCCTTAAGCTCTGCTTACTAAGCATGCTTGGTTGGAAGGCAAAAAGACAATGCTTTGTGAATACCTTGTGTTTTGGAACAATCGCCTACAGCAGTGCAAGGACTAAGGGTACAGCATTTTAGGGGTAAGTAAGTCAAAATTCAGCTCCCCTGACTTGTAGAGCATTTGGAAAAAACCATTTTATATAAAAACGTGTTGTAAATTCAGAATGTCAGTGCAGTGGAGTGAAAACCTCCCAAGATGCCAACAACTTCTGGTTCAACAGGTCTCAGTAGGAGCCTGCTGCCCCCCACAGGTGCCTTCTGCACCCACCCTCTGCTGCCCAGCTTCTCCCTCGCCTTGCAAATCACACTGGGACAATTCACAAGTCTTCAAGTCTTGAATCTTTCATTGTACAAAAAAAAAAAAAAAAAAAAAAAAGAAAAAACACTTGTACATACTTTGAGACTTCTCTTACTTCCCCTTGGTGCTTCTTGGCTCAGCCCCTCTCTTTTCTTTTTTCCGCCCTGAGAGCCCCACCAAACTTGGTGCCCCCAGGCCCAAAGGTTGCTCCTGTCCATCGTTGTCCTCATTTAGTTGTCATGGCTCCATGCCGTACTGATACTGTATCACCACAAGGTCTATACACTATTTAAGTGGCTCCAAAGGAGCCGCTACCATCCCAATTTAACAAGAATAGTGGTTTAAAGAGAAGATTTCCTATAAATTAGAAAAAAAGTGTATATAAAAACACTATATTAAAAGAACTTTTAAGGTTGTAACAAACTAATAAATGGATGCAAAGACAAGAGTTAATAATCAAACCTACAATAAGTAAGCACAACACAGGACCTTATGCGCTCTGTGCCATGCCTAAATATTACAGGTTGTGATGTTTAACCAAGACTTTCCATCCTTTCATCAGTTTTAGTTACAACATTAAAATGTTCTTTTAATTTAGTGCAAACCACTCAGCAATGCAGCACTGGTTTGGGACTGACTTAATGTAACAGTGGCCTAGGAAGGACATAAAAAATACCACTTGAAAGCCGAGGAACTGAAAAATAATCCGGAGCAAGTGAAGAAAAAGAAGTTCTATGCAGCGACAGAAGGCTGTCACTGCCCAGGTAATTACAACCATCAAGTCATGAGGCAAGACAGTAAGTGATGGAACAAACTAATGAAAGAAATTCCACAGAATAATATTTAAGTAGAACTGTAGAGAACACTTCCATTGAGAAACCTACACAGGTTTATGCTAATCAGATTGTAATTGCTACTTATCAGAAGAAACATTCTGTGTTTTGAAAATGTACTTGCCAGTGATTACTGAGTAACCACAGTAAAGACGAAGGAGAGGCAAATATGATGTGCTTATTTCACCAGATGTTTTAACATTAAGCATTAAGTGCTTAATGAATGGTGAGGCACCTGAATATACCCAAAATCTTCTTGTGTTACTATCACACCCTTGATGCCTCCCACCAGCTGAAATTTAAACTAGCTTTAGTGAAAAAACAAAATGTCAGATTTTGTGACTGTCCACAGAGGGAACTGAAATGAATTTGATGGTATCAGTTGACTACAAACAAGTGTTCTCATCATGAAGATAACACAAGTGATAAAGTCCTGCTGATGTGAAAAAGTTTAACAGAGCTGTGGAGCAAGTTATTCCATCATCTTACTAACAATTCTAGAGATCCGATCTGTAGCATGACACTGGAGCAATGCAAGGAATTGTGTTTTTCTTTCAGATTGAACATTTTGTTTTAGATAAGCGGAGAAACATATACAGTATTTGTCAGCATCTTTCAAGTCAGCAAGGCAAGAGAATGTAGCTTTCCCCCCTAAGTGGCCATGCTGCTGAAAGCTCTACATCATAAATCTGCAGATACCAGATTCACTGTGTGTCCTCCTCCTAGAAGACGTAGTTGGTCGGGGAGTCACGTTTGATGAAGTCTGCTTCTCTTCTAACTCTTGCATGGACTCCTGATAACAGAAACACTGAGTAAGCCTGCGCATGAGTATGAGTTAAGTAATCAGCTTACTACATTAAACCATTGACACTATGGTGCAAAACTGAATACAATGTACAACTCAGAAAATTTATTCAAATGAAATAAAAATAGCACCTTAATAACATTTTCCTCTTCAAGCTGAGATGTGGCAACATCCTCAGGTGTGTCACCAAGGGTAGAGTCTGAAACCAAACCAAAATAAAACCCATAATACAATATAGCAGAAAAAGTCAATTTCAGGCTCAAAAAGTAAATTCCAAGTAAAACTTAAAATCTACACATTTTGCAACAATGGAAAGAAACATACTCCTCCTTTGTTTTTCAGGTGCGTGCAGCACCTTCCCTGTAACACCACTGAAGTGGAAATGCGGGGAGAAAGAAGAAATGTCAACTGAAAGCAGCTCAGAATTCTATTAGAAATGGCTTCAAATGAAATCTGTGCATAAATTGTAGTTCTGCAGATATGAAAGAAAAAGGCACGAAATGTATTACATGCTCCTCTCCAAAGTGATTTTACTACTTATCATCTTATGGGAACCCTGAATTAAAAAGACATACAGTAGAAGAAAAATTAGCTGTTGTTAAAGACATGCTTACTAACAGACAGATCCTGGATTAATAAAGAGTCTTTAATGAAAAAAGAATTGAAAGATAAATTTACGTTTGCAAGCTTAACAATGGGGATAACAAAGAGAGCAAGTTTTCCATCTTCAGCAGCTGAACACTTGCCTTTAGGAAAAATTAGAAACAAAGGGTGTCTTTATACAGATTTAGATGCCAATTTACAAAATGGCTTCCACTGTTTAACTTACCCTGTATTAGGCAAAAATTACAGCTATACTGAGCATTTCTATACTGCAGGACTGTGTATAGCAATTATCTATTCAAGGAGTGGCTATACACAGCACCACCACAAAGTGATTTTTTAAAAATATACAGCCCATTTAAACCAGGGCTGAGTATTAGCTACGAATGACCAGTTCTAAATGCACTTCACATTCAGTTGTGAAAATTAAAACAGAACTTTAACATTAAAAAAAATAAAAAATTTGCCCCTGATTTCATTGCTGGCATAAGTCCAAGAAGCTAATTTTTCATATTAAAACTTTATATGTTGTTGAGGGTTTTATCAGTAACAAATACAAGCAAGTGACTTAAGTATGACGCTTAGTAACCTTTTTGTTCAACTCTCTGTTTTTTCTGGTTCTAGTCCAATAAAATTACCCAAATGCTATGTTCAGAATTTTTTTCTCCTCCTGAAGAAACAAGTATTCACTATCTGAGATTGCTCTGGACTATAGCGAGCAAAGCCAAATAGCTAATAATGGAGAGCTCACTGTTATCTGATCACTACCTGCGAGATACATTATGTAAATTATATTTTCCTTACTGCTGTTACCCAAACAAATCACCCTCCTGAACTAGCTTACCTTGTTGATTGATTGCTATCAGATTTCTGGAAATCATGGAATATAGTCTCCTTAAATAGGGATAAAGAAAGAGATGATACAAGTTAGCTACCTGTAACCATAAAAGAAAGCTTACCATCCCTGAAGACGCGAAGAATTAAAAAAGGGACATATGCATTATGTTCTTCATTATTTCCCAAACAGACTCTCAGAAAAGAATCCCATTTTACCTGTGTTCTTTTACTGAAAAGCTTGTTACTCCAAATAAATCCCCCAGGAGATCATTTGCACAGTGTACAATATGCTGCTGTCTTTCATCATATAATTGCTTAGACATAATATATTGTCCAATATAGAATATTACCTGTGAAATAAATAAAATACAGAAGTTAAATACCCAGGTTGTTGCTTCAAGTTTAAGTGTAAAAGACAAAGCATATTAAGTACATTGAAATTAGCTCTTCAAACTCTGCCTAAAACTCTCTTTGCGCCGACAGATTTTCATCTATCATTCCAGAAGAACTCTGCTATTATACTGACCAGAAAACTTTTGTTCAGGTTTTTGAGAAACTTGCTAAATACCCACTTAGAAGTCAGTAGGAGAATAAACAGTGTCTAATCTCAATTTCTAGACAAGCTATGAACAATACTGCCCCACCATTTACCCAACCCAAAACAATCTATCTGTAACCACTGCAGTCTACCTTCAATGATTAAAAGTTCTCACCTCCTTCATAGTAAAAGTGTCCTTTTCAGCACCAGCTAGCTTTAACAATTTCAACAACAGTGGCTTTGGTTTAACCTGTGTGTAGAAGGAGAAAAACAGTATGCACATTATTCAGGAAAAAACAATTATTTATTCAGGTTGTCTTCCTCCTTTGGTATTAATCTGATATGCAAACATAAAACTGCATTAAAATCTATCTTCATAAAAGCAAATATTATGAACCAAATCATACTAAACTTTATATCCACTGTACATCTTAGCTCAAACCTCAGTCTTTCATTGTCCCCTGGTTTCAGCTGCAATAGTTGATTTTCTTCCCAGTAGCTGGTACAGTGCTGTGTTTTTGATTTGGCAGGAGAATACTGTTAACAATATACTGATGTTTTTGTTGTTGCTAAGTAGCTACACTATATCAAGGACTTTTCAGTGTCCCACACTCTGCCAGTGAAGAGATGCACAACAAGCCATGAGGGAACATGGCCAGCACAGCTGACCTGAACTGGTCAAAGGGATATTCCATACTGCAGAATGCCTAGTGTTACAAACAGGGGAGTTGGCCAGGACATGCTGCCTGACGCCTGGGGATGGGCTGGGCACCCATCAGCAGGTGGTGAGCAAGTGCATTGTGCAACACTTGTCTTCCTTGGGTTTAACTACTCTCCCTTTCCTTTACTATTACTCTTACACTTTACTTCAGTTATTAAATCCACAGGTTTTACCTTTTTTCTGATTCCCCAGCCCACCGAGGGAGCTGGGGAGCAGGGAACAAGGAGCTCTGTGCTACTTAGTTGGCAGCTGAGGTTAAACCTCAACACATTGGTAAATACAAATTCCTTAATTGCAGCTACAGGATTTGTCTATTAGATCTCAGTCCACGTCTGGGTCCTGGGGAATCCAGCTTCACTCCTTTAACCATTACCATGATTCCCAAAGAGGAGGGAGGATGGAAACAGACCTCTGTAACTGTCAGGTCCAGAGTGCAAGTCATAGAGCAAAACACTGCTCCACCTCTTAGTCTCTTTCTGTGACAGTTTCTGGGGTTTTGGTTTTGCATTTGCCAGCCGGGCTGCTTTACCTCTGAAGACTCTTCTTAGGTGGGACAAGCACACCCTGTCCCTTCCGTCACGCTTCACTCAGTCCTACCTCTGCAATGGCCTCCCACCCACACACCATGCCAGCAGTTTAACCTGCAGTCAGTCTATGACAATCTCCGAGGCAGAGGAAGGAAGATTTAAACAAGAAAAATCACTTCCCCCAGACATACAGACTGCACCGTCCCACAGAGCTGTGCCAGCACCAGTGCAGCAGATGAGAACAAGCTGCAGGGGCTGCCACAACAGCAAAGCCTGTGCTGCCACTGATGCTCCCAGCACAGCATATTCTAGTGTCACCTCTTTAACAACAGCATAACCATTCCAAAACCAGGCTAACATTTAGCTATCTTGATAAATTACATAAACTAAAATGTAAAAAATAAACACAGAAAGTTAAAAAAAACCCACCAAAACAAAACAGGGAAGTGTGAACAAAATATCAAGAGACAAGGAATAAATGTTTGAGGGAAGGGTGGAGGAGGGGAACTACCCTATATTCCATTCCAAAGATCTGCTAAAACCAATGTTAAGTTTTAGTGAGTTAACAAGATATTAGTTGCAAGAATTACACATAATGAAAAGAATAACTAAGCTTGTGAACAACATTAGATGTCCATTCACCCACTCCTAAGAACAGAATTATTTAGAACATACAGCATATATGTTAGAGTTTAATAAAGGAAACAAGTAATAATTTATTAAGTGCTTCTGACAGCTAAGCGTAGCAAGGCAGTTTCAGAACTCTGAATCCACAACTAAGCCCACTTTTACTCCACAGCCCTCTCCTCCTGACTCCTCCAAGTATGAAGTTCCGCAGCCTTGCAGATCTGACAGCAGACAGTAATATCACAGTATGACGTAAAAAAAAAAAAGACAGACACATATGAAAAAAAATCAATTTTGAACTGTCTGCTGTTCTGAAATTCCACTTTTTTAAAGTTTTACTGTCAAGTGCACACGTTTAAGCTTTACCCTTCTACACGAGACAATCCAGTTAAACCATCACTGTACATATGCAGTTTTTTAACTTGCATTTCAGGTGTAAAAGGCTTCCATCCTCAGGAAAACTAAGGACAAAACAGCAGAACTGTCACTGAATCATGGAAAGCCTGGAAATGCAAAGCCATAAACACAAATGAAGACTCTTCTTACAACCTTCTTATGAATTCCAACAGAGGAGAACATAAAAAATCTTCAGATTATTTCACCAACAGTATGGTTTATAGGATAGAGATTTTTCCACAGCTCTTCAGTTATCTGTTAACAATTTCCACCCAAAATACTTACCAGGATCAAATCGGATCAAAAGACCCTTTTTATTAAAACCAAAAACCATTAGACACCTCCAGGACACAGTCTAGACCTACACCATTACGCTGTACTCTCAATTATGATTAAAATTCGCTTACTACAGAACCAAAGAGAGAGGAGCTTCACTGGCTGGATTTCCTGGCTTTTCTCCAACCATCGCTCCCTTCTGATTTAGCCGCTACAAACCCTCCAAAAAGCATGCAAAAAACCCACGCGCCCAACAGAGCTACTGACCAGCGCCTCTGGCTCCGAAGAGGTGACAGAAGAAGCATCCGTAAGGGAGGACATCTTGGTATTGCACATTTGCCTGCAGTTAAAGGGAGAACAACCTCAGAACGCGGCACCCGGCGACACCACCCGGGCGGGCGGCAGCAGCCACGCCGGCGGGGCCCACTCACCTCGGTGCCTGGTCCAGCCCACACGCTGGACACCGGCGGCGGTGTCTGGGCCGAGTCGGGCCGGGCCGGGCCTTATATAGCGCTGCCAAGAGGAGGCAAGTCAGGGCTTAGCACCCGCGCCGGCCCGGCCCGACATGCCTGAGCATGATCCGCAGCGCCGCCGCCGAGTCACCGCGGGGGGCGGGCGGGCGCGACGGGGCCGCCGCTGACTCACCGCGGCCGCGCAACGCGGCGGGGTCCGGCGGCGAGCAGAAACGGCGCCGTGAAGGAACAGCGTTCCCGCGCCCCCCGCCCGCCCGGCCCGGCGTGGCCTGGTCCCCTTCCCCCAGCGGGAGCCCCTCCCCCAACACCGAGGGCCGCACGAGCGACCAGCGCGACCCCCGGCGCCCCCTCGGCCCCCGAGCGAGCCGCGATCGATCCCCACGCACCGCCAGCCGCGCCCGCTCCGCTGCCCGGCCCGCGGCGGGCGGAGCGCCGGGACCGCCGGGGCCCTGCCCGGACCCTCTACCGCGGCCCCGGCGCACCACGCGCGCCGCCCGCCGCCATGTTGGTGCCCGCAGCGCCCCCTGGCGCGCCGAGCGCGGGCAGAGCCGCCGCGGGCAGAGGCGCCGTGGGCAGGGGCCCGGAGGGAAAGGAAGGATTCCTGAGGGAAAGGAAGGATTCCTGAGGGAACGGCTCCCACAGGAAAAGGTCCCCACAGCAGTGCCAGCGCCGCTGCGCCGCCCGCCCCGTCCCCAGCGACGCCTCCGGATGCCGCTTCCGTTTCCAGAGCTCGTTCATGCCTTCTCAGTTGGGTTTTTCAGAGCTACTGAAGAGATAGAAGTAGGAGAAAACTGCATCCAAAGATAATTGGATGTTGTTCGTCCTGTGTCATCTCCCATTCTATAATTTTCTGTATCTTTTAAATGTAGGGCGTTTGGAAGTATGTTACTTTCACAGGTACTTCTTAGTTGCTACACTTCAACTCGAACTGGTTATGTTTTAGTCTGACTGCCTTTTCTAATTCTCTTTTTTTTTTTCCCTTGCCCATGGTGACATTTTAAAATTATTTCTGAATAATGAAAAGCTTTGTCAGAGAACACGAGTGCAGACACTGTTTAAAGATAGGCTAGAGCAGAGGGAGCGTAATGCTAATTTTCCATGACAACTAACTTGTCCAAACAAGCAGTGGATAACTGCCTGGACTTGTCTGTTGGCCAAATACAGCTTCTCAGCAACCGTGGCACCTTGTAAAAATTCCAGCAACAGTTTAAATCTAGATACTTGTGTGATGATGGATTTTCAAGATGACCTTGTTATCCCTCTAGAGCATACAGCTCAAGGTCTAGTGAGGGACAACCGAGAAGCTGCTGGAATTTTGCAAAGCCTGCTCACCTCCTTTTAGTGCTGGGATTTCAAGGCAAACAGAAATCTGTTTCAAGTGGAGTCAAGAATGTCCTGCAGCAGGCAAAGTCAGATATCTGCTCTTTTCCACCCGGCACCCCAATTCCTGAGACCCTTAGCTAGCTAATTTCATTGTTAGGAGAAAATTCCACCTACACAAAAATGCAAGAGGATGGAAGGGAATGGCTAATAAGCAGCTCTACTACTAATGCTCAATCTTGTCTTCATGCAGACAACACAAACTATTTAATTCCAATGCAAAATGTATTTTACTGAGCTGAAACAAAACCAAACAAAACTGTTTATGTGGTTCTCCCCGAGCTATCACATTATCGATCTTCATCTTAAACACAGTATCATTTTGCTATGGCCGTGTGGAAATTCAAGAGCTTTTTAAAATTAGCAATAAATTTTCTGCAGTCCAAGACTTGCCGAACTTATAACTGTGACTTTCTTTTCCCCCTTCTCTACCAATAAGCATCTTGTGACCAATAACTTTGAGACTGAGATTATTTAACTAATAAATTCCCTTACCGATTCATTAACTTCTAAGGATAAAAAAAACCCAACAGTTTCTGTCTAGAATTTTTATCAGTCTTCAAGGACAATCTTATCTCTTTTCTCCAACAGACTAATCTTGAATTAGGGGAGATTGCAAGTAGGTAAAATATGTTGTCTGTGCTAGCTTAGGGAAACAGGAGGACATTTTCTGATATGCAGTGCTGCAACACTTGTTTGTCATTGTTACAGTTAGTGTTGTTGTGTCATCAACATACATAATTATTTTCTTGTGCTTGATAATTCAGGACAAGTATAATTTAAAAGTTTTACTTGAGGGATGAGTAATAAGCTTGTATAGTTATGAGAGCTAACTTCTCCACTATTTGAGGGCTGTAAAAAGAAAAGGAGATATCACTACACCTGTATATTTTACTTATAGTGCTACAGAAAATATCTGGAGCAGTTAAGGCCCAGCTGCCTTAACTTTACATTGTGGTTAACTAACAATGTATGAGACCCTTTTTAATATAAATTCAGATTCTAACTGTAGACATTTCACTGTTTAATGCTTATAAGCTAAATTATTACCTGAGATGGATCTGATCTACCTACAGGCACATGTGCCAGAGGAAAGGCAGGCCCCTGTGCTGTAGGAGTGCCCAACTCAAGGAAATGGATGGACCATTAAAACACTTTCTGATTTTTGTTCCTCACTGTAATTTCTTTTCCCCCAACACGCCCTATTTACCCTTTCCTGGGAGCTGCCTGTTCAGCATCCAGCACATACACAATACAGTTCTTGCCAGATGCTGATCAGAGGCATAGGTGGCCAGGGTTTGTCAGATCTCATCTCCAAGCCATTTGCTCCTAATCAGATAGAATAATCTTGTACCGTCTATGAACTGCTCCCAGACAAAGAAGAAATCAGTTCAAAGCAACCCTCCTGGGCTTTGCACTGTGCTGATGTATGCTTTCTGAAGCCTTAGACTGCATCTCTATTACTGTGACGTAAAGCTGGGATCCGTTGTGTGCTGCAGATTGTCAGGCACATCAAGGTAAAAGGACAAAGGAAGAAAGATGCTGAAATGCAGCTGGGGCACATGTTGCTTGATGTGGCTTTCTGCCAAGGCTGCCTGCTGCAGCTGTGACCCCACGTGCCAGACAGTGGGTCAGTACAATTCTGTGCAAATACAGGAGAAAGAATTTTGTTGTTTTCTTGACACTCCTGTTGTGTAAGAAAAAGCACAGTGATAAGAAAACCTCATGCCAGTGATAGCATATTTGATTCAGGGAAATTATATTTCATAATCTAACACCTATCCCAGTGGAGAGGTCTGTCAGCACCTCCACCAGAAATTCTTTCTAGAAGTGACACTCAGGTTCTGCTAAGTGAAAAGCAGATGCAGCCTTCCCGGGAGCAAGTTTGAACAGACAGGCAGGAATCAAGAGCACAGGTCATAGCAGCAGTGGGAACTCAAAAACCACATGCAGTGCTATTGCGGCAGTTTCCTTGCTGTCCAGCTTGTGTTCTCCTGTGTGTAGGAGGCATATTTGAGCTTCCCAGGGCTGCACTGCCCTTCCCAACAACCCCAGTTACTCTGCAGACTGGGTGGCACAGCAGGCGTTCTACAGCTTCACCTGGGTGCTCACCCTGGGCTGTGGTGTCTTATCACAGAATCACAGAATACTCTGATTTGGAAGGGAACCCAAAAGGATCATCAAAGTCTAACTCCTGGCTCTGCACAGGACACCTCCGAGAATCTCACCATGTGCCTGCTTTGCATATGAGATTGTCAGTTTCCTACGTTTCCATAACTTCAGATGTTTATTTTGAAAAATGTAAAATTACTTCAGGTGTACTGGAAAAGAGGGTCTTTTAAGAAAGTTTTTCCAGCAGCTGTTCATGAGCTCTTACTTCCCTCCCACAGGCACTCAGTTCAGGTGTGTCTGCTGTCAAGCATGTTAACTACAGCTGCTTCAAAACCACCTGGAGGTGGGATAACCCCACATCAGAGAACGGCAGCTCTTCTGCTTTAGTTTAATTGGTGTATTTATTCCTTCATCCATCTAGGAGACATTGGTAATCTGTCTGCCCAAATCTGATTCCTGTTTAGTAGCAGTGCAGTCAGTCACAAACACAATTAAACAAAACAGTAGTGTATGCCTTCTGAAGGGAAGCCAACTGGCAAAAATATAAACCAATTATTTTGGACTTCTGCTCAATATCTAACACAGAATGAAAGAGTTGGGTGTTTTTTCCCCCCTCTAGTTTTCTGTTTAGTTCTTACTTTTGAAAGAAGGTCATAGAACAATTCTAAAGAACTAAAAGGGAGAAATCTCAGGTAAAGACTCCTCTTACTTTCAAATAGTTTTTATTAAGCTCATCACTGAGTGAAGACACATGCTTTTCTTCCTAAGCTAGGGTGAAGTATGTGACTAGTTTGTGACCATATTATGCTTTACTAAACTGTGAAAATGAAACAATCCAGTGATCTCTCATTTCCTAGAAATACTTGATTGTATGCAATTAGATCAGAAAAGTCCCAGTATAATCATGCTTATCTGCCTTATTTAATCAAACCAGGATGATGCCAATTCAGTTTAGAATTGTTCGTTTAATTCAGTGCTCATTTGTCATTCAAATGTGCTGTTCAGTCCAGCACAAAAAACCACTTCTGTTTAAGGGAGTGGCCCAGAAGGGTGTGTGGGGTATGCAAAGGCACATAGGACTCATGTGAAACACTGAGATATCTTTCAGTCTGAAACTGAAATGCATTCAGGGACAATCTAGATCCAGGAGAAGCTGAGAGCAAACACAGCATGCAATCCAAATCCAGTCTGTTTGGAATACTATGCATGGAGAGAACTATAGCTGATGATGAGGTCAGGCCTGAAGTACTATTTAAGTCAGGCTGCAGTCTAGGTTAGAGGAAGAAAAGACAAAAAAATATTTTAAGTGTCCGTTTGTTACTTGAACTGTTTCTAATAACAAAACCCAGAAGGGATTTTATTACACAACCAGCTTCTTAACTCAGACCCATTCTATGTACCTGATAATTTACCTCCCAGAATTGATGACCCAGTTGCCCACATCTCCTCTGCATGCTCCATACTTGCTTTCTAGCCGCCTGTTACACAGAGAATATATGCTTTGCTTTGGATCACAGGATCTATAACATCCTCCCTTGCAGACCTTCTTGTAGTCCACTCCACAGTTTAATGTTTGGTTGATGCAGTCTCTTACTGACTGGTGTAGGATTTTACTTGACACAGGATGAACCATGCATTCCCAAAAAAAAGCCTCAGCCCTCTTCCTTTCCTAATACAATTGATTTACTGATGAATTACAAAGTCATCTTTCTGCTGGCTGTCTGTGTTTGAGAGCACAGCTTCTTCAGTACAACTTTTAGCATACAGTTGTAGCACATGCAGTTAAACAGTGCAAGTAGCTAGACAAGTAGATTGGAGAATTTGTTAGAGGCATTAGTGTCTGATGTAGCCTTGACCTGAAACTCTCAAGGCTTATTTGAGTAGTTTCCCTCCAAGAGTTCATTGCCATCACAAACAGGGCTAAGTTATCAACCTTGGATGTATATTCTGAAGCCCACTTTGGAAGTAGATTTGCTGCAGTTTCCTTGAGATTAAATGTCCCCCCAAATGAGGCATAGATCCATATACTTCCTGAAATAAACTGATTTATCTTGCTAAGTCATCCTCCTGAACCACATTGCTTTCCCAGTCTGTCGTTTCTCTTTTGCCCATATGCCCTCTCTTGATTCACGTGGATCCTGATTGCAGGTCACCTCAGCACCCAGGAGCTGGAATGCAATAACTTGTTGCCAAATGAGAGAAGTTTTTTACGATGCCCAGTTGCCTGCCTGTGAGTTAGCACCTGTTCAAACACAAACATGAAATAAGGGCATGTAAGTAATGAGCACATTGATGACACTGAAACAGAAACAGTTGTCTCTGTGGAGCAAGGGAATAGCAACCTCAGCACAGCACTCAGCAGGGAACTGGCATAGGACTGGGTGTTCCTGAGAGGAGTTTTGTGACCCACAGCGATGCAGTACAGTTCCACTGCAACAGCAATCATGGTTTACCTGCTTGTTCTGAGCTGGGTTCCAAGGCCTTGGAACATGACAGTCACAGAAATCAAGGGAAAATGTCATGTTTTCCCCTTGGGTCAAAGGAAAAGCTCTCACACATGTTTTACATTCTCACATCTGCAGTAAGAAACACTAAGGAAGTGGAATTTTGGCATCCTGCAGTTCAGGTGCCAGACACTGCTTGGGATGACCAGCAATGTCTCGAGCTTCTTTTTCACATTCACCTCTGATTTTGTCCATTTTGCTTCCAACAGTGTTTTCTTCCCAGTACTTGCATATTCCTGTATCCTTCTGTCCTCCATGCCTTTTCTGCTTTTCAGATTTTGTTAATACTTCCACAGTGTATTTTATATATTTATATATATACATACATACATACATACATACATACATACATACTCTAGAGTTATAAAAAATAGTTTCATACAAAGAGCTCACAATCTATTTGGCAATTACTCTTACGTGTCCTGATTCTTGGTAGTTATATGTGAAAATGTATGTAGAATTGAATCAATAAAAAAGCATATAGCAAGAGGGTTTGCTCCTTTTAAAAAGTGTTTTAATATCCATATATTTCACATTCTGCTTTTCTTCTTTTATTGTGGAGTTTTAATTCTTCCTAACTTCCACCTGAAAGCCAGCTGGTAGCAATTTCCAGTATGTGGCATGCATTAGCTGGAGGAGGACTGTGATGGGGCCTTCTGCACTAGAGACATTTGGACAAGTAACAGGCGGTTGTTGTCTAACTCCATGACTTGGTTTTGTTACCAGAAGATTTTTCTGTTTGTTTTCGGTTTTTTGTTTGTTTTTAACTAAATATGAAACAGTAAGTTTAGGGAAATCCCCCACCCCAGCTGCTTTACAAATTGAAACCTCTTTCTAAGTACCAGTGGGCAGTACAGATGAGGATAACATCCAGAGTCTTTATCAGAACGGCAGTATTTGAAGAGAGGAAGTATTAACCCAAATGGTACATGAGTTTTTGAAGGCTGTATGTGCCACTAAACTTGTTTGTCTGCCACCTGCCCTGATTCCATTAGCCGGTCTGACAGTCACCACTGAAGTTTCGAAGGCTTGGACTCAGAGCCCCCGCCCCGCTGGCCTCGGCAGGAGGTTTGTTAGGGGAGGTTTGCTGGTAGTTGCGCCATCTGGTGTAGAAAAGGGTTTTTTCCAGCTATAGCACCCAAAAAAGGCTCTTGCATTTGTTTATGTACTTGAAGAGATATGCAGGCACTGGGCTTTGACTTCTGATTTACTTTATTTATCTTAACAACATGTTGTTCAGCTATGAACCAAGGCCAAGAGGGTAGGACACCTTGAGAGAAATATACCATGTACTGCTACTCACAAGGGAAAAATCCCAAATCCGCTGTTGTGGGACTGTAAGATATTACTGCATCATGCCTTTGCTGTCAGAGGACAGCCTGCAGTTTGCTCACATGAGCAAAACAAGCCTCACACAAACATACCCTGAAATGCACTGCAGTGAGACATCTGAGAGCAAAGATCTGGTTTTCATGCCAAAATGAGTTTCAAAGAGATTCTGAAAAACACTTCCCCCATATCTTTTGAAGACAGTCTGTTAGAATAGAGACTATCCTTTTTGGCAGATAATTGCCAATCCTGATCTTTAACTTTTCAATGCAGAGGATATCACAATATCTAATTTCCCCCTTCTTCTTGGATGGGGTATAGGTGGAGCTGCAGGAAGTCATTGAATTGGGCCTGTTTTACTTACCCTCTCTCTGATCCTTAATCAGCCACATTATCTGCTCTGCTCAAGAAATATAGCAGTTGTGGGGCTTACTTAGCTGCACAGCCACACTAAAATGGTTATGTTTAATGGCAAGATGATGAAGACTCAGCATGCATCCCTTTATAAAGGCATTGGTGGCATGTTACTTCAGAGAGATCTGTTCCCAGCCATTTCTTCTTGCTGCCCCTTCTGTTATTTGTGCACCTATGGTATAAAGTGGATAAAGTGACCTGGCATACCTGAGGAAGAATGCATTTTTTTTTTCTGTAGATCAGTTCCCTGAGGTAGTTCTGAGCAGCTACACAGCAAGACATCACTGGAAAGGCAGCAGACAAGTAGGCAGGGAAAAGGTGGGATCTGCTTCAGCTATTTTAGCAGCATTACTGAGGAGGAAGATTACATTAAGCTTGACTGATTTCAGGGCACACAACTGCCAGAGGTGTTCCATTCTCCTCCTCGTTGCCTCACTCATGGCGGCAAGCTGATGGTGAGAATGTTTTTGGAAGAAGTGTGGTGTTGGATTGCCTCAGCCTCCTTGGACTGTTTGGTGATACAGCTGAGCCCATCAAATACCATCAAAGAATGTCCCGGGCTCACCTAATGCCCTGTTGAAACAATGGCCTTGCCAGGAGCTGTGCATTCCTAGCCAAGTATTTCTTTGAACTGGCTTTGGTCCTTTGACCAGATTTATCTGATGCAACAGCAGGATATTTACTTGTATTTGCTGCTAGTATGTCAGCTTGCTTTATCAAGAAGACAAATTACATCATAAAGAAAGCAGCAGGGACACACAGCTGGAAGCAGAGAACTGGAGATGGAAATGGGGAAATAACTCCTTCTGAAGGCAGGGAGCCATTATTCAGTGGTCTTTTACTTATCATCTAACCATACCTTGAATGTTAACTCCTGTATCAGTCACCTGGGTTGATAAACCAGTTAGAACTGGGACCCTATTCCTAGAAGTTTCCCTCAGGTGTTACTTAGAGAGAAGCAAAGAGTGCATGTTAGCACTGATAATTACTTTAGCTACCCAAAGCCAGCTTTTCCTGTGTTGCAAAAGAGCTGAAAGGTTTGCAAGATGAATTATGTTGATACTACCAAAGAAGACACTTCTGATGGTAATTTGCAGGCCGTTGTGTTTTATAACTCATTTGCTCTGTACTTCAAACTGAAAGTGTTTTCTGTGAAAGCTGATTTAAAAATACAAGACATCACCCCCTTCCGCTGTTGTTGGGACTTTGTGACGAAAGTTACCGCCTTTGCAACACAATTTAAGTTGGAGAGATTGTTGGAAATGATACAACTTCTAACATATTTAATGTCACTTTAGTCAGGGGTTTGTTCACCTTTGCCCAGGGGGAGGGGAATTGAAGTTTCTCTTCAAAAGACGCTGTTCGTTCATCGGGTGGGGTCTGATGAGCTTAACATCTACAGACTGGGAGTAGCCACCAGGGGCACCGGAGACAAACGAACAGTAACAAACATTACCCGCCCCGGCACGGCAGGAGACGCCTGGTCAGGGAAAAGATCGCTAAGAGAACCGAAGAATGAGGATCAAAGCAGCATCAAAGGCGAAGGGATCAATAACCAATAAGAAACAGAATATTAAGATTTGTGTAATTTAAGATCAATGAACGTGAATTTCTTTGGGATTAGTCTGTATGAATATGTGAAATGTGTGGTGAAAAACAGTTCATGATGGAAGGATTTTCACTGCACAACCTGGGCATGTGTGGATGAAATAATTTCCATTGCACATCCTGGCTGAAATAACATCCTGGCCAGAATAAAGTACTGCCTTGATTCTCTAACAATGCAGAGATGATAGAGAGTTTCTGATTTTCCCGCAGTCTTGGTGACAGGGTCGCTACCCACATCTCAGTTCTCACTCTGGCATGTTAAACTGATACTCTAAGGATTGTATCCAAGGGAGACCACGGCAGGGCACACATTCCTCTTTGCTGACACAGACAGGAAAAGGACGATCGTCTCTGGAAAAGCAGAAGCCTGAAGGAGCTGGGGAGCACTACTGCTACACACCACTGGCAACCTTTGTACACAGACTGAGTCCCTTTGGTTCATGCATGCATACAATTATTTTATGCAACACTAAAACGATGACTGCACTAAAACGAAGAAAACCATATGGTTTTATTTATGTTTTATATGTGCATATCAGCTCTCCATTTTTACTAGGTTCTGGTTCCAGTTTCCAATGCAAGCAATCCCTCTTTAGAGCCCAGTGTCTCTGGCTTCTACTACAATCCAATCCTGCCAAACAACTTTTGCAGCAAAGTCTTTACATAAGCAAAGTCTTTACTCTTTTTCTTCATCTCAGTCATTCTTAGCACTACAAATTTAAATCTCATTAGGCAATAAGATAATAATAAAATAATTTCCTCAGACATCTTTGTACATGCTGCACATTACGTTAATTTTTAAAAGGAAGCTCCAAAGATGAGGGGACTTGCTTATCTTACTTTTGCACTCAATGAAAACACTGAGAATACTTAACTTGAAGGTATTTAAATCCTGGCTTGCTTAGGGACAAGTAACTGATTAGAAAATTAACCAGCCTTTATAAATAATATCCCAGTGATTTGTGTGACACCCAGTGAATTACTATAGAAGCAGAAACAGATGATGTAGCACAGACTGGTTCAGCTAAATAAAGCACACTGAAAAATAGGATCAACATACAATTTACATACAAAGATCTTCCCTTTATACGAGAGACAAGGGGAATAGAGAACTGCCAGTACACAGGAGGCTGCAGAGGCCGGAAGCAAGCCACAGGCTCAGGGCCAGTCTCCCAAAACTTCGAGACCACTTAAAGGCTCATAAATACTTTGAATGCTTAAGCAGCTCTTTGAGGGCTTCTGTCTGGGAGGCTGGTAGCCGTACGTGAAAACAGTGTTTTCTCACCGTGTTGTTTATGGTTACACTTCCTCCTTCAAAACTTGTCTTCTGAGTCTGTGCGTGTGGACGTTCCATCCGGACTACGGAAAGAGGCGCCTCCCGCCCCGCCCCGCTTCCCTCGATCCCGTCTCCAGCCGTGTGGTGTCACCCTTCCCGCTGGTCCCAGCACGGAAACGTGCCTGCCTGCCTGCACAGGAAGGCTCTGCAGCCAGTTGTGGCTATTCTGCCTAGCAGAGGGCCAGATAAACTTCCCACTTCAGACAGATCAAGGAGCAGAGGCAAAAGCCTAAGCTGGGTCCATGGGGAGACACAGGACTTGTGCTTTAAGCAGGAACATGACATTCCACTGCTGCTGCCATTTCATGTAATATGTGCTAGGAGTCTGTCTTCAACTACATCTGCTAATTTCTCAACGTTTCTGAATTTACATTTCTGTCTTCAGCATCCAAGATGAGGTTTGAAAGACATCCAAATACAGCTGGTTCTGTAAACTTGCATCTATTTCTATAAAACCAACTTGGTGCAGGTGCTCAGCAATCCCAGCTCAGTGCTAACCTCCCACATGTCCGTTCACACTCCTGCCAGCTGGAACTCTTTGAGACTGTAGGTTTGGGGATACAGAATGAAGGTTTACATGTCCATCCCAATAGAGACACAGCTATTAATGAACTGAAAAATGCTTTGTGGGAAAGTTTTGCTTAGGCTTTGTTTGAGAAAAAAATCTACCACATCTCTGGGGAATGATACTAGCTGAAAAACATTGGTACGTTGTTAATCGTGATCAAAAGAACCACCTTAACAGTCAGAAAAGCAAGAATGTGTGTTTTCAGAAATGTATCATAATTTCCTGGAGCGTCTATGTCAGTTCCTTCTCTCAACTGGATTAACAAATAGGAAACCAGTTTCTGACTAACCACCACAAGAGATGCACTTAACAAGTAAACCACCTTGGATCCCAGACCTTAATATTGCTTTGGGCTCTCTGGTGGGAAGGATCTATTTCACAACAGTTGATGCCGTATAATAGAAGCTGGAGAGGCTTTTTCCATTCAGCTCAAAACCAGAAGCTTGATTAAGATCTTAATCCAAGTTTTTAGTACACAACTTTGGTGTATTGTAAAACAAAACCCATTCAGTCACTCTAGTTAGAAAATAAAGTGCACAAATGTTTTCTTTTCCCCAGAAAGTGAGGAGGATTAAAAACATTGTGTGTAAAGTAGGGAAACAGAACAAGGACACAGTTTCTTGGTTGAGTACAATACCTAATTTAGTTGGAGACCAAAAAAAATGTCAAACGTGTCAATTATGCAGCTTCCTTTCTGGAAGGCCTTGCTGAGCCAATGCGATTCTCTATCAAGTTCTCTTGAAAGGGAAGAAGTTCACACTGACAAATCTGGTCCTGTTACTGAGCTGCCTAATTGTGGAGTTAAGCATCTAAACTTAGACCTTATATTTAAAAACCTGGCTAGATGTGTATGTGCTGTTTACTCTTCTCTGTTGTTTCTTAATCCATTGTCTCACTTTTTTTTTTCTCTTTAATGACAACCACCTCTATTCTATGGTCTCAGTATCCATGATTATTCCATGTGCTTCAGAACACAGCTCCTTTACATACCGAGTTTGCTTCTCAGTCGCTGCTTAATAAGAAAGTAAAACACAACAGTTTTTTGTGCCAAGGTCATTAAAAATTACATTCTTATGCTCTGCTTCAACCAGAGATCTCCTCCCTGTACTTCCTGGATGAGGCACAGCCATCTATGGCTCTAAAAATAATCCTTCTCTTTTCTGACATACTGATCAGCCTGCATGTGCATCTTGCATGTGCGTGTTACCCACACAGCCATGCTGGACTTCTTGGAGCTCCCTGAATATAACCACATGCCTTCAAATGAATGGCTTGTATTCATGTTCTAGTGAAGCCACAAACAGATCAGAAAATATCTTTGCAATGCCAATCCTCCAAGCAGCCTTTGGATTATTCCCCCTACTTGCTTCTAAATATGTAATTTACTTTAATTACATTATGTTTAGTCTGCCCATGTCTGTTCCTGCCTATCCATTATAAAGGCAGCACATTGTGCTTGTTTGATACTGAACAAGTGCAGCTGGGAAGGCACGTGCAACTCCTGAGCTGACTAATTACCTCTTAATTCAGGTTAACCTGACTCCTCCTGTATTTTAAGCAAATAATTTTTTCTGGATTGGAAGGCAGACAAGGGCCCCTATTTAAAAATCCACCAACAATGGGTGAGGTCAATGTATTTATGTGAGCAGTGATACAATTTCTGTCTCAATTCCAGAATTCCATAAACTGTATCATAACTATAGAGAAAGGACAGACTGGAACAGGAAAGGAAGCTTACTTAGGCACCTACTAAAGGGAAATGACAAAGACTAAAACTGGAAAGTATTAGAAACTGTGTGGCAAGTAAAACAAGAAGGGATCACATTTCCCCCTCCTTTAGTCCTTGCACTGCAGATTGTAACTATGACTCCTTGGGCTGGGCTGGATTCCCTACTGCTGACTGGACACTGCAGCTACACAAGGCAATGGAGCATGTTCCACTCCCCAGGGTCACAGAACTGTAGAACAGAATCCTTAGGTCCATTAGACCTTTCAGGTTATTTTACACCCATAAGAGAGGAGAACAATCCACAGCAGTCAGATGAAAGCAGAAACAGCAACTTCAGTGAGACAAACCCTATAGGGAGAGGTGATATGTTTACATTGGACCAATTGATGCAGCTGAAAAAAAGCAGAGCAGCTTTCAGGAACACAAACCCTCCTTCACCAGCATCATTGGAGCAGGGGAGAAACAATAGCTCCCTTCTCTCAAGGAAGGTTAATCACTGCTGTGGAACAAGCTTGGCAAAGATCTTATACTGTCTGAATCCAGCTCTCTTTTTAAATGGCATTTATATTTTCAATTTTCTATTATTAAAAGCTATTTTATATTAAATTTGTCAACTACTACAGAACAGTAAAAAATGCAAACAATTTAGCCCTCACATTCTTTGCAATACCTACTTGGAGATGAACCCACAGCTCTCCCTGCTGCTTAGCATAGGCCTGTTTAGTAAGATGTCTCTATGTCTTACAGTAGGATTTCTCATCACCCAAGATCATATCAGCTCCTGCTGATAGTTTTTTCCTTTGTGTTCTTAACCCTCTGCAGCTGACATCCCAATCATCTTTGCAACAACTGAGCTGTCAAATGGAAGGCTGAGACTGTGATCAGAGGGAGAGCACCTGCAGGAAGAGAGTGAATATGAAGCAGAAAAGCTGGTGCTTCTTTACATCTGCCAGATTGTAACAGTAGAAAAACAAAGAGCTGAATCTTCAAAATTAGAAGAGTGAAATTCTTTTGCAATTGCAAAACAAAATATATTTGTTTTGCTTAAAATAAAATTTTAAGAGGGAAAAAACCCATAACACAAACAAACACCTGCAAATCTTTAATCCAAACTCTGTTTCTTTCATAATCTAGGTAAGACATAAATGGAAGCAAAACTGACATCTTGGAAGAAAAATCTTAATATGAAAGGTGATATGAGGAACTAAGTCCTGCTCTCCAAATTCCCTTAACTTGCAAGCCTATTGCTAAAAGCAGGAACATAAAAAAGCAGGAAGTTAAAAAGCTCTCACCAGTCAGTGAGCCTTTTTCCTTTCTCAAGTATACTGGTGAATTTCAGGCCAGATGTTCCTTAGTCACTGCTAAATACTTGAACAGTGTGCCAGTATCCAGTATTGCTCAAAAGCAGGCCTCTCCTCAGCAGCCCAACTGTACCACTATATACAGCCAGCTATGAAATCCTGCATCTTCTGATAGATTTTGCAGATTTGACAAACTAGATGTGGGTTAGACACTAGCTTAACTCCAAAATGTTAAAAGCCACTCTTCTGAAACTCTTAAGACAGCATAAAATGAGATTTTACCTTAATATTTAACCAGCATTGACTACCACTAATATTTTTTTTAAAGTTTAAGAAAAAACTATAGGTAGCCTAAACGAAGTTTTAATGTTGCTTTAGTGACAGGCCATTGCTGGGCATTCATTTCATTAAATGAGACAGAGAGAGGATACAGTCCTGCTGAATTGCAGTTCTGTCCTGAACGTTGTAGATTTCCTGCAAGACAAACCTCCTTTTCATACACTAACATCAGCAAACCATGCTCCTTCAACCTCAAGCCTGAGAGAGCAGCTGTTCACCCATCTACAGGAAAACTCTGGCACTCTGCCCCAGAGCCTGCAAGAACTTAGCAAGTTGTACAAAACCTGAGGCAAAAGCTGTCAAACAAGCACCAAGTTACCAAAGTTAAAGGCAACACAAAGCTTTACTTTGAGTATCTCTTAAATGAAGACATACTTCCTACTGCTTTTGGGAAGATGAGAAAACCTTGTTCTAAAGTGTTTTTGGGGACAAGGCTAGGTAACTTACCACTAGTCCCTCACATTTTAATCAGAATTATCTGCTCTCATTTTTAAATGCCACCTTGGTATCTACAGATTCATTTGAACTACATCAATGGTAGCTTTTTAAAGTAAAGAATGTGAATATAGCAGCAAAGCACTGCATGGCAGAAAAGGACCAAAGCCTATCCGTTACCACAGTTTAGTCATATAAAGTATGAATATAAGGCAAAATGAAAAGCAGAAAGCAAACACTAGGGCATGTATGGTACAGCTTCAATTGCAACAGCTCACACAGGGTGATGACTACACATTGCTGAAGATGGCAAGTCTGATTTCTCTTTCAGGAAAGCAAAAACTGATTGAAATACACATACTTGGCAGGAAAACACCTTCAAGTGGTGCAGTGAAAACTAGAATAAGCAAGTAAGTATCAGTAATTTTTATAAGACTCCAGCTTTACCTCAGGATTTAAAGTTTTCCTCATTTGTGCCATGAGCCCAGAAAGTTCAAACTCCCTGCCATATTCATAGGGACAGAAATCCATGTGGTACACCATTTTGTCTTATGCACACCTAAACCTCCAAAGTTATGTAATCCAAACAAAAGATGAAAAAAGACAAGAACAACTACTCTCTTCTGCAATAAGCAGGTATCAGACAAATGATTAAAAATTTATTCCTACCCAACACATGGTATCCAAAGAAACAATACAAAGATCTATCCCACAATTACACAAGCATCCTGGATTTAATATTTCGAACCATATGACAAAGTTCAAGATACTTTATTTATTAGATACAACATGTAAATCTCAAAAGAGTGTTCTTGAATGCATGAAAAAAAAAATCACATGTGACTCCCACACACACACACCTTCCAGCACCAGATTATATTTATAATGTACTTTTTTAATGATGCTGTTAACCTTCTCTTGCAGATCTGCTCCTCTCCTTATGGAGTCTTTTGTATTTCCAGGCATGGTTGTTTAGTTCATTCTACCGCTTTATATATATATATTTACATCCACCTCGTCTCAAATATTTTTGTCATACAGGCATGAAAGTCAGTTGTTTTCTAGCTGCTTTTTTGCAGTCTATCTACATCTCAAAAGAACTTGTGCACAGCACAAATTAATGCAAATGGCTTTCTTGGTGTATATACTGAAGGATATGCATCCAGAGCTTGACAATCTGAACACATCTTTCAATAGTCCAGGCTGCATTTTTAAACTAATTACACAGATCTACAAAACTGTATTAAGAAAATTATTCTTGGAGCAGTATAATGTCCAAGAAATAGTTGGTAAAGATGTAAAATTATTCAGGTATTTGTAACTCTGAAATGATATAGTGTTACCATATAAACTTAGGTTAGGCAGAGTAGTAACTTCTTAAATCAAGAACTCTGTAGCAGAATAAATAATTTACAAGCTTAAGAAAAATTGCATTGTTTCCAACACAAAGACTTCTTACCTCTATTGTAAAAAAACTTTGAGGAACTAAATATTATTTCTGTCAGTGGCCGCATAACTTAAATAGTTGTTTTTTCCACACAGTTCCCCTCTTTAAGTCTGATAGAGGTAGATGAAGACAAAACAAACCCCAGCATGTAAAGATTAAGATACTGCAATTAAATTCTAACCCTGCAAATCTAGAGAACATATGTTCTCACCGGATTTACGGAAAGCAGTTATTTTTTCTTCTCTTTTTTTAACTAGAACAGCACTGAACTTCTTCCATCCACATTGTAAAAATAAGTGCCTGATGCTGTCATAAAATAATTTTCAAAGCATTTTTTAATTAGAGCAGAAGCAGGTCCCACCTTGCACTCTTCAGTCATTCAGATACATTTCCCAGGACTGTCTGTTGAGGAAATGCTGCCTCACATCCAGCATCATCCAGACAGCCCCTGGGCCTCTCCCCTACAACGATGACAACAGACAAACCTGCAGATCTCACCCAAAGTAACTCCTGGGGAAAGGCATGGGAACAAGGGAGGTGGTGCTGCAGGCAAGAGAGAGAACTGGGCAACCTTCACACCCATTATAGATGGTGACCTTTCCAAAGCCTTCTCGAAAATATTTTTTAGCATGGGTGTCTGTGTGCGAGGGCTGCAAAATATTTGGTTACTACCACAAAACCAGAGATTTTATTAGGCTCACAGGTATTTACAAGATCTTGTGTAAAGTCTTGGTTTTGGCACAGAGAAAATTATAAAGCAGTAACAACATTTTTCAAAATGACAATTGCTTCATTAATGTCCTGACAAATTAAAAGAAAAAATTAAGATGAACTGTTTAGATCTGATTTGCTACTTTTCCACAGCTTGGCCTGTGGCTTCCAGTTTTCTGCTTTCCTCTTCACCCGTAATTTTATCTAGTTTCTTAATCTAAAAATCTATCCCTGTGTTGAAGCCATAGATAAAGAAAGCATATACAAGGAATAGGAATGAGTCTGGCAGCCTTTTTTTTAAAATGACTGGACAAAGTATGTTTCCCTCTTCATTGTTCATCAGACAAAAATGAGGAAGCATCACTACACACCAGAACATCTGCATAAAAGTGCCTCCAAGTTTCTTCACAATGGCAATACTGGCTTGAAAACAGACAGGATTCTTTTTCTTTCTCTCTCTCTGTATTATAACTGTAGCCATCATGATCTCATTTGGTATGCAAAAAAATATAATTACTTCAGTACAATTTCCACAGCAATTTGAAGAGTGCCTTTTTCTCTTTTAAGTTACTGTTTTAATTTAATGAAAATGATAGGACAGACTGAGATGGCAAAACCCCAGCATTTCACATCCTTTAGTTGGTTTGGTTTAGTTACAGAATAACAATCCTGGCAGTTAAACTAAAACCATAGATCTAAGTGGATGAGGCAATTCTGTGCATTCTAAAATCAATGCATATTTAAATACTCGTTTTCTTTCACAACAGTCCTCAGAAACTCTTGCTCTACGGACGCTGGACCAATTTACTCTTACTGCTTTCCTGCTCACTAAGCTTGAAGTGGGTGTAGGCTAAAATGCCGAACAGTGTGCACAGAATCCCAAGGCCTTGGTTAACAGACAATGGATCCTTAAATAAGAGGCACCCTCCCAGGAGGGTGATGCAGAACTTGAAATGTCCAAACATGTTATACCTAGACATCTGTTAAGGATAGTAGCCAACACCAGTATTAATTTTTGTAAAAAGAAACACTTGGAATTTTCATTAGTTCCACCCACAGCATGCAATGGTACACTGTGTTGCCTCAGCTCACAGTTTTCCTGATCTCTGTGGCTGTATTAACCTCCACCTAAAGCCTTTCACCCCTTTTCAGTGCAGTTTGATGGACATGCCAACATTTCCTTAAGGCAGCCAAAGTGTGAGTTAATATTCCTTGCAGGTATGAAGGTCAGCGAGTGAACAGCCATTACCTACACAAATCCCAAACAAAGAAACAAAAGACACTAAAACGTGAACATGCTCTTCCAGCTTCATCATTTAAAATAAACCAGGAAGGTTATCAAATTATTTTCCCACAGTAATCGGCCCAAATGAATTTCAACATAATTCCTCTGGAAACAGGAGAAACAACCAATGTTACAAAGGATACGTGACAGGTGATGTATTTCCAATGATCCAGTAAATTGACAAGTTTACCATAAAGGCTATTATTCCAGACAGCAGTACCATTATCTGTGGATTAATGGACACAGTCAGTAATCTGACTTGCTTTTGGCACTTTGTAGATACATTCCAGGTTATTTATTTAGTTTCATTTACTTTCAAATGTAAAACATCAGGCAAGAAAAGCATATGGAGAACAAAAATAGGAACAGCTTCAAATCAGTACAGACACTGGTGATGTGTATAAGCAGCTCAGGGTATGACATCCATAAACATATACTGATAGAGCCACAGGCCTTTTCTCCTTTACTCTCGGTAAACATTTAAGAGTAATTTGAAAAATCTGGACACTCATTCACATAGAGGTTGTATTCTTTCACTTTGACATATTCTTATTTATGGTCACAACAAAAACTATTTTAGCAGAATATCTGATTGCATTGCCGTGAATACTTGCTATCCCATTCATAAAATGCAATGCTACAAGAAATGACCCACCACTGAGGGGCACAATTAGCAGTATGCCACTGGCTCTTTTATGGACAGAAGGATATGGAGAGAAACTATTACCTTCTTGGTGAAAATAAACTACTAATTCTACAGAACAACCAATGTTGGGATCCTTCCACAGAAGAGAAGTTGAGAGTGTCTTTGAGTGGACAGTCAGAGCTAGAACTAGAGCACTTAAAACACTAGGGGAAGCTTCTCGATTTTGATAGATTTTCCTGTTGTTCAAATGCCCTCTAAATAAAAACAAGAATAAGGAGAGAAATCAATTGACAGACTCGCTCCTCTCAGAGGAAGTGGCGCAGACTCAACAAGAGGCTTTGTGTCCTGCACATGCCCCTCTCATCTCACCATAGCCAACAGCTGTACAAAAATCTGTTTCACAAAGAAATAGATCTTACTATCAAATTTAACTACATCAGTGATAATTATTTAAATAAAATCAATAAAAGCCTTACCACAGCAGAAAGTGTCCAGGGCCCAAATATTCCCCCTTCTCCAAAGACTGGCTCGAAGAAGGGTATGATGAACAACAACATAGCTGATGACATTGGTGCCTGATAGTACAACAACTGCATAGAGTTTACCTGCAACTCGTGCTGCTTAGCACCAACCCACTAAAATCAAAAGAGAAAGCTGTTAAACATGAGGAAAAAAACCCCATAAATTGAAAAACTTGAGCAAAAGCAAACTGGCTACTAACACAGAGGATGTCTCACGTGGACAATACTACTTAAACAGGCTGTTGAGCCTCACCTTTGCCTCACTGGAGGCCCCATGTGTTTGTCTCTTTCAAGTGATAAAGCCATTAGAGGAGAAAATCGTATGCAGAGGCAGTGAAAAGAGTGCCTAAACTTTCCCTTTCCCATAGTCTGGGAGTAAAGTATCATACTTGAGGGAGAATAAATAGGTTGTGGAGCTGGGAAGAAAATAGCAGCTCTCCTTTATTTTCAACACAAACTCCAGATCCTGCCTGTGTTGGAGCTGACTATCCTTGCCTAAGCAGGGACTGGATTCTGTTCGTCTCTTCTCATTTTCCTGTACATACAAGCTAACACATTTGTCTTTTATCAGTTTATTCCAGATTTAATGGATTTAATTTCAATATTGATTATAACTGACTCTAACTTCAAGCTTTTTAAGCTTGCATACTTCCATAAATGTTACTTATCTATGGCTATGAAGACAGATGTTACAGCCAAAAGGACTGTCTTTGTCACGTCTTTGTGTTGTGCTGAAAACTGACATTTAATACTTAAATCACATTAACTGGTAACATGGATTCTGGCATATAAACTTGCTCAGGTATTTTTTATCTATATCATTTTACCCAAGCACCATTATTTCTCCAGTACACACATCATCACTTAATGTTATTATGCAGCACTCTTTCCTCCTCCTGCCCCGAAACAGGTCAAGAGACCATTATTTATCATCCTACAC
The DNA here is from genome assembly GCA_013398615.1 of Brachypodius melanocephalos. NCBI lineage: Eukaryota > Metazoa > Chordata > Aves > Passeriformes > Pycnonotidae > Brachypodius > Brachypodius melanocephalos. Next base: position 3,715,815 of record VZSR01003812.1, on the reverse strand, counting down.
ACCACGGGTCAAAGAGCCTCACTTTTTTTTTTTTCTGAGGCACAGTTCACCTCGTACAAAGAAATTCACGTTTAAATCTATCACATCAACATGACAGGAGCTTATAATTTAGGAGGCTCTTACAGTCATAGTCAATAACAAATCGGGTGAGCTATTAGTACAATGTTACAGCAGAAAGGGGCTGAGGCAGTCTTTGGACATACCAATTTTTAAAATCACCATTATCCAGAAAGGTTGTGATGTGTGTTTATGTATTAATCCACCCTCTACAAAACCACCTTAGAATGTGTATAGTCGAAACTGAAGGATACTGATAAAATGTAAATAGCTCAAGGATAAACCATGGTATTGAAAGACTGGAAAACGTCCTTTCTAGGGAAAAAGCTCAAACGCAAGGCACTTGCTTCAGCAAGGAGAACATCTGTTCCCTCTATTAAAAAAAGGAGTTTTACCGCTAAAGCAATCTTTGTCCTTTGAAAATAACGCTCACGTTAGAGATGACACCCCAATTTTTAGCAGCAAGGACGATCAATTCCTTAATTTATCAGGGGTTACGGTGGATTATCATAACTCGGTGGGGCTTTAAAAAAAGAAATAACGGAGCACGGGAGGTTTCCTGGCAGGCTGGGTGCTACTTAAAGGCGATCAAAGCAAGGGGCAGCAAACGTGGGAGCCCAAGCACGCAGCGCGCCCGCGCCGTTACCCACCACTTGGTACAGCGAGGTCACCAGGACGCCCAGGGTGGCGAACGCCATCCCCAGAACGCTGAACTTCACGTCGTAGTAGGAGTTGAGGAAAACGCCCAGCGTGATGGGGACCTGTGGAGGGGGACACGGCGGTTTTAGGCAGGGTGGCTGCCCTCAGCATTGCCCCTCCCCGCTCCCCTCGGCCCCGCCGCCTCCTCACCAGGGTCAGCTTGATCCGCAGAGGGAAAGTCTTGCCGTAAGCCACGCTCTGGATGACCACGATGACCGGCGTGGTCATGGCCTTGGCCAGCTGGTAGGTACCGATGGTGTTGCTCTGCAGCGAGAGGTTGGTGAAGACGACGAAGCCGCAGAAGCTGAGGGCCAGCGGCAGCACCTGCGCGGGCTGGAGGCTCTTGGGGGAGAAGGCGCCGAGCGCCTGGCACAGGTAGAGGCCGAGCCAGGTGATGGCGAAGTGCACCAGGGTGAGGCTGAGGTTGGGGAAGCCCAGCCGCACGTACAGCCACTTGTTCAGGAAGACGATGCAGATGGAGGCGGCCAGATTGACCAGCAGCCCCGCCGCCAGCCGGCCCTGCGCCGGCAGCCAGCCCATGGCTGAGGCAGCCCGGCGGCCGCCCGCGCACCGGCCGGGCCCGCCGCCGCCTCCCCGCCCCGCCGGGACACGTGGGCTCGCGCCTTCCGGTGGCCCCGCCCACCACGAGCGGCTCCGCCCGCCCGCCCAGGGCGGCACGGAGGGGCGAGGGCACAGCGTGAGTGTGTGTGTGTGTGTGTGTGTGTGTGTGTGTCTGTCTGTCTGTCTGTCTCTGTGTGTGTGTGTGTGTGTGTGTGTCTGTCTGTCTGTCTGTCTGTCTCTGTGTGTGTGTGTGTGTGTGTGTGTGTGTGTGTGTGCGTGTTTCTGCCCCCTCCTACCCAACAGCCCCGAGGTGCACAAACGCACCTTGGCTCCAAGCCACCCGTAGCTCTCCGCAACTGGACTGGGCATTTCCGCAAACACAAACACAACACTGTACCTACAGATGTACAGCACAAAGTACAGTCTTTGTCAGGTGTCAGGAGACACCGACTTGGGTGAAGAAGCCAAAATTCTTGCCTAACTGCACTACGTGTCCTCTGCACTCGGTCTTGTTAGGGGAAAAGCAGCTAAACGTACGCTTTACACACGTAAACAGGGACAGAACACGCTTTCAAAATAAACTACAAAATTCAAACGGGGGGGTGGTGTTCAACGTTCCATCATCTTTCCTCTGGTTCAAGATTTCATCAGCGTTTTAGCAACTCCTTCATATACCAGGGAACAGTGCAAGCCATGAAGCAACGCTGCCTTCTCTTCTCAAGGGTTGGAAGTAATGCCTCACCTCTGCTTTTTGGTTTTCCTTTCCTCCAGTGTCTTTTTTCTTCTCCCCTACTTTCTCCACACACCTTGTGGCAGTCTCACTTTTCTTCCCCCTGTATCCACGCACATTTTAATGCTAAGTACTGTTTCCAGTCCACAGGCAGCTCTTTTTGGCAGGCAGCAAATAGATTAAGGAGGTTCATACGATCACCAAATCTACATAATGACATTTTAGATTAGAATGAACAAGCATTTTCTCATTTTCAAGCACTTTTATTAGGAAAAAATATGAAAAGGTTGTATAACAAATAAAATCTCTGAAGTTGGTCATACTTTTTTCAAGTTTAAATTGAAATCTGAAGGTTGGAGTTTTTCCCCACAAAAAGAGAACACTTTGTACAAGTAATGATTGTGTCGGGGTCTCTTGTTTGTTTTGTTAATAACCAGAATGTCCATGCTCAGAAGTTTTTGCAAGTATTTACATGAAAACTTATGACTGAATTTCATATCCCAAAGGATCAAGATCCTGGTCCAGAAGTATCAGAGAAGATTCCCTCAGCTTCTGTAGAAGCTTTCGGAGTTCTTCTTTTGAAAATACCTAAAAATAAATAATAAGAAACCAAACATCATAAAGTTATATTTATTTGCAACGAATAGCACTGATACAAAAGAAGTAAGTGTGGTTAATTAAGTTACTATTTTTCTATTTGATTATTTATTTCTATTTAAGATAGTGTGACAATCAGGCATTTCAGAAGGACATTTAGTAAGACACAGGAGGTTAGTAGGAGGATCCAAAACCTGAAGGTAGGCTCAAGATACCTCTGTCTAATTTTGGGGTTGCTTTTCAGGCTTTTGGAGACAAAGATGGTCATGGGTAAACCAAATGCTCTAAACCAAAACCTGCTTATATAGTGTTTGAAATGTAATGGAAATAAAGAAATGAATTACAATTCTACAGCTAAGCTTAGAATCATAGAATCATTTAGGCTGGTAAAGATCTTTAAGATCATGAAGCTCAAATTCAATAGCCCCCATGCAAAAAACAAGTAACTGTGGTACTCAGAACAGGTTGTCAGAACACTGGTCATTATCTTCAATGTTTTAAAGTTAACTCTTTGATTCCTTAAGTCATAACCCAAGGAAACCTTTTACTACTGCAGTGAATGGGAAGCAATAAAGAAACCTATGATGTTAAGGAACATATGGTGTCTTCCTCTCTATATAGAAGCTTCTTCTACAGCCAACCCACAGAGCTTTTACCGTAAGCCAGGCTGCTTGCAGCCCTGCCCAGCTCACCGTGTACAGCTTGTGGCGCTCCGAGGCCACCATGTCAGCGAGGCGCAGGCACTCCTGGTGCTGCCCCGTGCTGTGCAGCACCGTGTGCAGCAAAAAGCACATCATGGGCAGGCACAGCTTCCGCAGCAGGATCATCTGGTGCGCTCGCTCTGGGTCCTCCTCGGCATCCTTACCACAGCAAATAACATATTAGTGCTACGAAAATCTACCTTTAACAGCAACTCAGCACAACCACGCAATTAGTACTGTCAGAGACAGAAAACTGGCCTAAGCAGCCTGGAGTGGACTGTCAGATATGATCTGTATGGTAACTACGGGGGAGCAAGCTCTAAATGCTCACAGCAAAGCCAGAGCCAACTAAACAGAAACACATGAAACTAAATGTTACAAAGGTACAACTACGTATCATCTGTGCTTTGTGGTCTGCATCATGACAAAAAATTAATTTTACCTCTCTGACATCAACCATCCATCCACCATCAACGAAGAGCAACACATTGTACATTTTCTCCTTAACATCAGCTGTAAGAGCATCCAAGAGGCCTTTCCAAATGCCATAATCCATCTGGCAAAGAAACAAAAAATAAACTACTGCAGAACAGGATAATTTCCAAGGCTATTTTAAAACAGACTGCAACAGGCAGTGCAGCTCCAATTCAAATTAGAATCTTCAGCCAGTGGATAAAACTTAAAAAGCCTGCTGCTAACAGCTATTTCCATGCTTGCTTAATGCCCTGTCCAGAGAGTCAAGACAGGTTGTTCAGAAGCAAAGCCACTAGAGGAAGATAATTTTAAACAACCTATTCTGCCATGCTTATAAAACAAATGTTTATATTAACTAAATACGGTATATTTTCACTGGCCAGACCTGCAAAAATAACTTCAGTCAAAACAAAACTGCAGCATCTTTTAGAAAACAAACGGTGATAATACTTTAATAGAGTTAACAGCAAAATCAAGTGCTCATGTTTATTACTAACACTGACAATCAACACATAATATTTACTATTACATTACAATATGTTATGTAAAGCTGAGTCATTAAAAACCCAGAATTTATCATGCAGTAGTCTTATTATTCTATTGTCTCGCTCAATGTAAAAATAATTTATAATAGAATCCTTATATAATATGAAATAGCAGTCTTCTATTCTGTTTCATTAAATTAGACTGCCTCTAAAGCAAGAACATAAAAGTTTACAGTAAATAAGGTGGACTTCCACCTACCTCATACTTCTTTTCTTTATGTTCATGGGCCACTTTTTCAGTGAAACTTGCTTGTGGTAACAAGGAAGGCTTCTGTGGAGCTGAGTTCATGTGTTTAAACCATTCATTAAAGGTTTCATGGGCTTCCTGGATTGCATTGGAAACAGTGTTTGGGTATTTTTGACTCATCTAATAACCAGAATGTCATTACATGCACAGGTTTAATGCATCAAAGAATCAGAAATTAAATCAAATGGACAAAGCTAAAGTTTCACCACCAAGGCAAAGCCACCGGTATTTTTAAATAATAACTTGGAATTTTGCTTATTTGAAACTCACCAAATATGCACGAATACATAAATGTTCCCGGATAGCATTGTCATCTTCAGCTGGAAGCGGAGTATCCATTCCCTGCTCTTCCCACTGGTTATATATTTCTGCTATAGAGTCTTGGGGAATCTTCACAAACACATCTTTTGCAGCTTCATGTTTCTTGGATGCTATGAGAATGTGAACTGGGTATCAGAGCTTGCAATTCCCGTACCTTATTTTCTTAAGCTGACAAACCCATGCTTTTAATAGACTAGATCCAAAGTTATATCAAATATAGTGCCAAGAGCCAATGAGAACAAACCCTACATTTAAAAGTAAGTCTACAATATTTGTGAAGCTTAGTACCCAAGAACTTCCTCATGATTGCATTGCTTTGCTTAAGTGCTTCTGCCCTCTGTGCAGGATCGAATACGAGCCAGTCAATTACATCTATTTTCAGCTGATCCGCCTGTAAAAACCAACAGAGATTCATCACCATTTCAAGCACACAGCTGATGTAACACACATTAGATCTGGTCAGGAAAATACGTAAGTTTGGAAAGCATTACAACATAGTAACAACAAGGATCACTTTATGCAAAAGCTTAGAAAATCTCTGCCATCTGGAAAAATAAAAAATTAATTTGTGTTTCCAAGATATTCAGAGCATCATCTCTCAACATTTTTTATGAGTTATGATGCATTTTTATCAAATTTTAATATGAAAATACACTGTACCAGTATGTTTTATGGAGCTCTTGCTATAATCTTCAGGGGCGCCATCAGCCTGCAACCACAGTTTTCCAACTCTTGTGTTAGATAAACTATCTTTTTGTCTTAGGGAGCTTAAACTATGTACTGAACAACAAAAACATTACCACAAATTTGCAAATGACCAGTTGCTTTCTAAACAGTACTTTGAATAGAGCCTATTAACAATACCTTGCTGTCCCCTAAAGCACTGTGTTGGATCCAACCAATGCTCAATAGCAGTGACAAGGAAGCTGTCAGCAAAAGCAGTGTCTGCTTGTAGCTAGAAATGCCACTTCAGCATCTTAAAAGGTACATCTGAGATCCAAAGTATTAATCCTCATAAATTGTAGAGGCTACAACAACATCCCACTCCCAGCTACAACACAGGGTGCTGCAGTCATTTCAAGGGTCTTATCTTCACTTAATGTTTGCATACAGGTAGGGCTGCTGATAAGCACACCCAAAGAGCAAAGAGTAGTAGAAACAGAGTTACAGATTTGTGCAACATCCTCACTTGGTCACATGAGAAGTGCATTTCCCTCATAGGCTTTTTCAAGGCAATTTTCACCATTGTTGAAAGAAAAATACGTGGTCAAAGATTGGTAGTTGACTGCAAACTGGACTATCTGCTCTGCAAGGCACTCACCTCTGTTGTGCCTGCGTCCAGCACGTGGTCATGGTGGCTGAACTCCCCGGCGTCCTTCTTGCGGATGTTTTCGACAACAGTTTTTGTTATGGTTGCAACATCCAGACCTGGGTTAAAAGAGAATTCGGTAAGAGCTGTCGTGAATTCAAACTTGACACAAATTGAATTTCAGACTCCAGCTGTTGATCTTATTCCTTACTGCTGGTAATTCTTATCAGTCTATTCACATACACATTGTCAGAATAAATAATAAGCTTTTGCGGTATGTAATTTATTGCAGGTATTTTACAAGAACAAAATTTGATATAACAGAGAATATAAAATATGAGAATAAGACAATTATTAAGTTTTTCAGCCTGGGCTGAAGACAGCATATAGATATATCTGCTAAGATTACTGATTCCTACAATTCTGACAGCAAGACTAGGATTTGACAGGAATGTACCAGGAAAAGCTCAGAATAGTTCTTTTACAGATGCTTAAGCAGGATGTTTTATTTTTGAAACCTTAGCTGAGTTTAAAAGAAAATGATTGAAAAATAACTGAAGTTAAGGCACTGAAATCTGTAGGAAATCTGCTTTGTGTATTCTGAGTGGCACAGAGACATTGTCAAGCAATGGACAGTGTGCTGCTTCATTGTAATGCCTTCTAGTTTCATGTACAGGCCTGGAAGGAAGTTTACAATTAATGCAAGCAACCCACCAGGGCTAAGAAAAAGCACTATAAATACGACAAAAAATTTAAGATACTCATAACCTTCCTAAATCTACAATGAGGTATGTATTTTTATAATTAGCTCTCTGAAATAATATGACCATGTCAAGCTTCAAAACATATATTTGAGACAGGCAGCTGGCATTTACTTCCTGGTGTGTTTGGACATAACCCAGAAGCAGTAATATTTAGTTTAAACAATTCCAGGTTCATGAAAACACACCTATACGCCTACTTGAAGAAGTGATCAGCAAATTAATTTTATTTAACTGAAAAACAGAGAGACACAGGAAGGAAAGAGTATCATATTCACAGCTAGGTTTTGGAGCAAAAACTACTGAAACTCAAAATAACCCAGGATATAAAATGATAATGGGACTATCAGGGTCTCTCACCTGCTTCTTTTGCTAATTCAAGGCAGTGGTGGCGTTGATCGCTCTCAGTAACATCTTCAAGAAATAAAGCGTACTGAGCCACAGCGAGTTCTGGGGGCAGGTGGCTGACATAAAATGCTATTAAATCTGTGTGCTTCTCAGACACCAACCTCTGCACAGTACGAAGCAAACACACAGAATGAGAAGCAAATATATAAAAAGCAAATATATAGAAGATATCCACTAATATATAAATATATATAAGAGATATGTATACTATATTCCTTAGTAAAAACATGTTACTGGGTAAACCCAAAAATGTGCAACAAATTTATGATTAGGTTATTCTGATACAGGAAGATTCCACTCAGCTTCTAATCAAGGATCAATAAAACTGTCTCTTATTTAAGAACTGCTGACAGAGACTTGGCGTATGAGGCAAGCTTCCATGTACCTCTTTAGAAAGAGCAATAGCTGCATCATAGTTCTTACATCCTGTAACCTTAAGTCTGCTTTTCTTCCTCCTTTACATCTAAATTACATTAGAGAAAGCAAACAGTATTTCTGAAAGCTTACCTGAATGTAGGTCTTCAAGACTTCAACAGAAACTTCCTCCTTATTGCAAACAAATATAAATTCAGTTTTAAATCAGATAATGTGGAAAATAAAATAAAGGCTATCACTATTAAAACAGACACCAGGTTATTTGCCCATTCCTGCTTCAATAATCGATGCAAACAGGCTCAACTGGAAGAACTGTTTCTCTTGGAGCATGACTAAAAAAAGCATGTCTTCTGATTCAAAGATTTAGTGTTCCAAGGATTTTCTTTTTCAGCAACTGGATAATATAGTCTTTGGTCTAACTGGAATGTTACTTTTTACATGGTTTTTAAATTGTTCCATTTTACCATATCTTTTCAATTAATAACAAAATGTCAGGTACATAGATTACCACTGCAGTGTACTACATGCCCTGTTTTATTATAGAAAATGATAATGTAACAGGGTATAAATATCACCTGACTCATCTGGACTCACAACCACTAAAGTCTGAGCGCCTGAAACTGCTTTAGCCAAGACTCAAGTGTTTGTTGCTCTCAGGAATTATCATTTAAATTTTGTATGTGTAAATTGAAGACCTTAATCTAAGCATATATATATATAAACTGTATACAATCAATATACAAAAAACATCATAAAACCTCGCTTTTCTGCCTCTTCCCCATGAAGTGCACTGAGGGTTGATCAAGTAATCATACAATAAATTAATCTACTCCAAAACTGTAAATGCAGAATCAACTGTTACAAATTCCCAGAATGGAATTCATGCAGGAAATTGCACCTTTTTTTTGTCCCTTCTGTCAAACATATGCTAACGGCTAGTTCTACTGCACTTTAGCTTAAAGACCTATTCCATAAAATTTTGAGTCTGGTGAAAAAATTAGTATGTATACATACATGCACACACACACACACACACTCCTCTTACTTAGCTAAATGTTAACTGACTTGAAAACAAATTTCCCCAAGGAACTCAAGCAATGATTGGAAGTATGAATAAACAATAACTCAGAGCTGTATTTAAATCATGTAATGAAAACACAGATTTGTGTTTTCCCAAATGAGATTACATTCAGAAACTTGGTACATAACAGCTTCTAAATTTTAAAACAGTAGAAAAGGAGTGCCTCAAATTACTTGTAATACTGTCAGAAATTAGTAATTACATCTGTAGATTTAGCATAAATAGGCCAGCTAGGTAGTAGGCTATACTTACTTTACACTTGGAGATAATAAGAAAGTTTCAGTTGGTACTGATGACCTCAAGCAAAAGCATTTATGAGCTTACAGTAGCAACAGGTACTGTTCCAGTAACTGTCTATAAGAACATGTTATGTTCATGACATCTTGGTTGCTATGAATAAACCTAACACTGAAGTTTGACTCAGGATCTTCTCAACATAGGGCTTCTCAACAAAGAGTAAAATCCACCATCCTCAAAACCCCATTTTTAAGCTCAGCTGGAAGGGAGGAGGATGCTCTTTTCTCTTTTAAGCTCCAAGATCAACAAATACACTATTTAAGCATGCAGCTCCTCCTCAGCCTGGTAGTAATTTACCATCACTCTATGTTTTCTATGTATTTGCACACAAGCATTTCTACTTCAAAGACTGGCTACTGCTATGACAGCAAATCAAGTACAAGTGAACTGACCTTAGTCTGCATACCCAAAGTGCGGAAAAACAGAATCAGATGTGTCATGAAACGAAGGAGGTGCCCTGGGAGCACACTTCTGTCTTTGGAAAGCCACCTGCTGACTTCTTCCATCAAACCTATTATAACCACCAAGGAAGTGTCTGCATTAGTCATACCATGGAGAAAAAGGAAAAACCATCTAATAAATATTTCAAAATTATGGATTTAGTAAACAAATGTATTTTAGTCTCAGAAGTCTGACAAAACAGAACAGCAACAATTTCCGAAAGATGTAGCTGTTTGGCTTAAAAATGTACCATATGTATTCCATCATTTCTCAGAAGAAGTTATAGCTATAATCTGGCATGTATCCTAACACATTTACATGATTTCATTACTTCGTTGGAAACTACCTTGTAGGTCAAACTGTCCCTGCAATTCTTGATTAGAGCACAGTTTTAATGCAGAGCTTGCCTACTGTGTGCTTCTAAAAATCCATTCATACAGAAGTTTCTGAAAAGGTTCCTCAAAATAACATAGTCAGTTGACAACAAAAAAAATCACTTAGAGAAATGCTTACCATCCACATCTCCAAGTATAATGAATTTCTGAATCACATGATAATGTTCTTGATTCTCTTCTATAACCCTCTGGAGACAAAAAAAAAATCAAACTTAGAATAAATCTCCTAGCATAATGTATGAAGAAAACAAATTTATAAATAAAGCAAAGGTTCCTCAGGGGAAAATAACTATCCTATTTCAAAGGGTATTCTTCATAAAGAGCAAGAGAAAAGGCACCCACTGTCTCCACATCTAATTACAAGAACATTGACAAACTGAAAGAAAGAACTGGAATATAGATCTGTGCACTTAATACTTCCATGGAAGACATCCAACACTAAGGGCTTTTTGCTCTGAAGAGAAGAATAAACAATGATGTTACAGATAAGATTTACAAAAATCAGAGAAGCAACAATGTGTATAAATCCTTAAAGAAAAGGCCAGTGAAAGTTACTTCAGGAAGAAATTCCACCTTCTCCCCAGAGGAATTAATGCATTAATGCATGAAATGCAATCCAAACACATCTGTAAATCTGCTTTATGGTGAGGATTGCACTATGTTGTAAAGACAAATACAGCTGGTTGTATCTGTAGCTGACTGCATGTCTTTGTTGTATATATTTGTGTTAATGCTGTGTCCATTCCATCAAATAGAAGTAAGTGTAGTTTCAATTTAATCACTGCAAAATTAACCTCTAAATTATGTATCTCTATCTTACATGAATTCAGTATTTTGGGTGCAAAAATTAACAAAGTATCTCAGTCTAAGCAAATATGCTTTTAAATTTTGAAAGGCCTGTTCTGAAATATGCAAACTTCCTATGAAGAAAATGGAAGGTAATCGATTTTGAACATTTTCTTGAAGCATTCAATAGCTGATTTACTCTGTCTGCTTTGTATGTCTGACAATATTTGACAGTCATCTGTTTCTTTAGCAACCTGTATCACTTTCACTGTTAAGAGGTAGTAGCACAAAGAAAAATCTATTTGAATTGGGAAACCACATATTTTTGGGGTTAGAAAATATGAAACAAATTAGTCATTGTGCACATTTTAGCATTTCAATAAAGATTGCAGTAAAACGTAGAACCCAGTGAATAATTAAAAATTGTAAGCAGTGAGGAGAAACACTACAATTATTACGTACCCTTTTGTCTGTAGCCTGAAGTTCTTCAAAAACTTTTTCTGAAGTCCAGCTTCAAAGCAAGAGAGAAAAGACAAAAAATGTTACCTTGAATATTCTACACAGATTCCATACAGGATGCTTTGTTGAGTGTAGTAGCAGCACAATTTTACTTGAAACTTACTTTGTTTCTAAATAATCTCTGGGGAGCTCTTCCATCTCCTCTGCAGTTACTACTGAGGTTCGTATTTCCTGTTCAACTAGAGTGTCCACCATGACCCTGAAATATGCCCAAACAGTATCTTCCCAGGTATCACAAACTGGAAGAAGCTACATATTAAAAAAAAAAACAGAGTAAAAATTATCAAGAGATGGAGAAACATCAGAACCCAAACAGAGCAACTATAATTTAGGATCAGATTTTCAGGCACCAAAGCAGTGCCGTAACCACCTTTAAATGCAGCCTTTCCTTGACTGAAAAGTCTATCATATATTTAATTAAGACACATCAGTATTATAAACAGCATGTCTACTAAAGCAGCAACGTTTGCTATTGTTCTGTTTACTAGATCTTTAAAAGTACAGAAAACAGTAACTGCAATAATTCTGATTATAGCACTGTCATATATGAGAAAGGAAATGCACAACTACCAAACTGCTTAACTAGGGGGCTTGACATACCTGTTTGAGGTTTCCACTCAGGGCTGCATAGATTGCTCTTTCATATCTATTAAACTGCTCCTAAAATAAACAGTAAAAACACCTAAACTTTAAATTACAAAGCATTTAAGTTTTCTAGTCACTTTACATTTTATTAGAGATTAATGCATTGCAAAATGTTCCATCTAATAGATTCCAAGGAAAGTTGGAAAATCACAGGATACACAAGGAGCCAAAATAAGAATAGCAAGTGACTTTCTCTTCACTAGCATCCCCTTGTAACTCAACTGAAAAATTTACATTGACCTGGAAAGAAAGCAATGTTTTCTCTTTCCCATTCAATTAAGTCAAGATGAAAGTCAGTGTCAGTGGTTTTACTTTCAACCAGAAAAAAAGCAGATGTTTCCTGAAAAAGTGGTGCTGATTATGTAGATTTCTCACAATACATAAATATGAGATTTCATAAGTCCTCTTAGAAGCATTAATTGTGAATCCTCTAAGCAGCAAACACTGAGTGGGTATGTTTACTCAAAATCTCATTTCAGAGTTTAGAAAAGTTCAAATTTATGTATCAATAGACAGAAAAGCAGCATGGTCTTACCTCTTCAGCCATGCGCCAACAACTTATTTTCCAAATGCACCTGTATGGATTGCCTTCAACAGGCTCCAGCTCTTTTCCTACATGCAAAGAATAATTTGAAGAAAAAACACAAGAGGGGGAAAGGAACAAGAAAGTGTTACTAAAAAAGAGAATCCAGTAATGTCTAAAAAATTGTGAAATCTATTTTCTTTTCATAGCCCAATTTCAATCCCTTTAGAACTCTTCCTAAAGTATTTTGATGCTTTTGACTGGACTGCAAGGTGGCTTTTCTGGCTAGTTTGGTGAATTTGCATCTATAATTTACAGTAATTTAAAAACTTGGCTGCTATCTAGCTTTTAAAAAAGGAATGTTTTTGACTGTAACATCTACAGTGTCTACATTTGGAAAAAAACAAAGTTAAGGGGAAAAAAAGAATTTTTTATATCTTAATCAAAGCTTCTTAAAAATGTCACTGCTTCTGTGCTGCTATTTTGCATGCATCTCCATGGGCATTTTCACCTGCATAACAAGAAGTTAGGTAGGCAGACTCAAAAAAAAGCTAGGACAGTTGTGTGGCATGCAGATAAAAACAACAGGCTATCAGGATTTGAAAAGATGGAAAGCATTAAGCCTTTCACATCCAGTTATAAACACCACTTAGAGTCATTCTTGAATTCCTTGCTAAATCCTGCAATGTAATGAACACAGAGAGAAGCAAGGTACTGTGTTATAAAAGGGGAACCATGTGCAAGGAACCAAGGAGAAAGGTACTTTACAATTCTCAAATATTTTAATAGCATCTCTTTCTCCTGCATATACATTTGCTGAACTCTAGTCCTACTACACCTTTCTGAAGCTGGGTATATAGTCCAATTTGAGTCTGTAAGCAACAAAATGTATACCAGGTGGCATAAGCCAGATGTTAAGAAAATACAGACCCAAGTATTATGTGGAGGTGGAGAAGATCTGTACAGAATTCTGAGACATCTATTTCCTAGTGATTATGTCTGACTTTAAGAAAAAAAAGTGGCTTTAGCATGTGTAGATGGATTCAATGAACCCACCTTCAAGTAAAATAATTTCATGTTAGTTTTTACATGTTCAATAAGACATAGTAAAATATTCCAGATTAAAAAAAAAAAAAAAGCTCATCAGGTGAAAAGAAAGAACTCTTTGCCACAAACAGATACTATGAGATCTTAGTATTTTTGTATGTGTCTCAAATGCACTTTGGAGCAGATACCTCCATTTATGTTAGGATCATGATACAATTTCCAGCCTTCCAAAGTTGCAGCTCTCCAGGCCTGACCACATCGTTTGCATAAGCGCTGTGCCTGAAAAAGAATGCATTTTCTCAGCAACACACTTCAAGGTAAGACAACCTCCAGCTTCTTCTTTAAAAATGTGAATATTATTAAAATAGTTACTTTGTTTAGAGATTCTACTATGTGAAAAATAAGTACAGACAACCTTAAACTCAAAACAACTGAAAGATTTCAAAGTAAATGTCATCTTTTTTCAGTGAAATTTTTAGTTTTTCAGTCAGTATTTACAGCAATGTAAGAAATGTGCTAGAGTCTCATCTTTGTTAGCTAGACAGCTGTTATACATCATTCTGCTAAGTTTAGTATGAAGCGTGGCCCTTTTGTTTAATCGTTGTCTTCATGCAGCATCAACTTACCCAGTTCACTTAGCCTTCCTAACCCCAACTGAGGTTGCAAATTTCTACTCACATTGCCCTGCAGCAACATGCTCATGTTCCCACACCATCAGAAAATGAACAGATGTGCACCATATTGGAAAAGAATATGAGCAAATAACCACAGTCCTCAGTTAAGGTCTCTAGCATGAGAATCTCAAATCTCCTTTCCTCCCCATTATTCAAATATCATTATGGATACACATCTGACAATTCACTGATGATTAGAGACACAATTAGGAAGCTCTTTAAAGCATTCTGTGTGTTTGTCTTGGCAGTATTTAGTATCAAAACACAACAGTGAAAAAATATTGTCAAACAATTCAAACACCCAAAACTGTATTTTTTCCGTAACATCTATTCTACACCCAAAATTACTTCACCAAAAGCAAGTTTGATTTGAATGCTAATTTGGCAGTCAGTTTTGACAACAAATTGAAAACTGAATCACTACAAGCTAAATTTAAACAGACATTTTAGTACACACGTTATTGGCTTTAACAGTAAGATATTTATGTTTACATAATTAAAACTCGCACTACCTCATCTGTCATTCCTGCTCTAATGAGAGTGAAGAGATACTTCAACAACCTTGCATCATCTTCTTGGTCCAAATCATCAAGTGGCAGTTTCTGCCGAATAGGAGCATCTGGATCCTGCAAGGTAAGAAGTCATCACTCATCTACACAATACCTCTAGGTCCCTTCCATTAATGTCCTGCCCTGTTTTATAATTTAGAGTCACGTTTTCATGTTGCCACAACAATCTGTATGACCCATGTAATACTGAGCATGATACTTCTGTTTTTCCTCTGATTTCTTCCATTCCTCTTCTGTCACTGTTCCTATGAGAAGGAGTCAATGCAACTAATTTACTCCACTGCCTTGTTATTTTGCCCCAAATTTCTTATCTTCCATCTTTTCTCACCTTCAAACATCCTTTGCCTTCTGTCTATCTGCCTACCAGACTTTCTCCTCCTCCACCTTCTATCTGAGAAGGTTTTTCACAATGATGCACTTCCTTCTATTTAATCCAAAGAGATTTTCTAAAGCCAATCAATACCTCAGATCACTCCTCAATTGAATCAATCTTCCATGGCTGCTTTGCTGTCACCGAGGCAGTTCATCACCTTGTTCTAATGGACAGGCCTTTCCTTCCTTGACTTCTCTCCTATTAGCTTTTATTATAGAGCTCTCAAAGTATTACATTAGGTCTTGGCTTCATTTTACTAGTTACTACGTAAAGACAGTATTCCCTTATCTGCAAGGGCTCCCAACGAGTTTTATAAACTTTTCTGGTTAGGAACACGAGTTTGTTTCAGACATAAAAAAGTCATAATAAAGCCATTACTTCACCAAATAGATCACATGTACTTGTGAGGGGAGGTGAGAGTATGGAAGTGATTGCTGAAAGAAAACACAAGACCATAGTGATCCTGAAAAGAATTTTTGAGGTGCTCTGTCTCGCAATTTGCGTAGCAACTTTTAGACACTACAACTACTTTTAGACAGCACAAGTATCTAAGAATTGGTGGGAATCTCTGAAGATAGCATATATACTCTCTCTAGCCCATTTTGAAGCCAAGCCTTATTTTTATAGAATACTTACCAATTCTGTTACCAGAGGACGAGAACTTCCCAAGTACGTACTTGACTGTCGCTGCTTCAGGGCGTGTAGTGTGTTATCCCTGAAAACAGTGAAATGTTTTACAGAAAAACGGGGTTTTTTTAGCAAGCATCTTTTAATAAGACAACTATTGAAAGATTTTTTTTCATGAGTGTGTTTACAGAACAGACACTTGGTTTGGTTGATATATCAGTGGACTCTGCTAGTGTTGTGAACATGTAATATTTCACAACAGGTACAATATTAGAAGTAATGCACATACATCTGGTTTCTTTCAAAAGCATCTGTTATTTCAATCATTCATGTATTCAATTATTAACTGATTTCTGCGTAAGTGAATTTTCCCATTAGCATTCACTATAAAGTCAGTCTAGGACACAAATTTAAGTGAGGATAAACACATAATTCCAAAAGTCTGTATTCATCAGCCATTAAAAGCAGGTTTATTCTAGGCATCTAGCATTAAAAGGCAGCCGTTGGTCCATTCTGCCATAAAACCCATCAGTGATAATAAAGTTGACAATAGTGGCTTCTGGTGAAGGGTCAATGACATAAAATGATAAGAACTTAGGCAAAAAACTAAAGCCAAAGATCAAATTAAAATGGTTTCATGGTTTTTCCTTTTATCTTTGCCTCCCAAAAGGCATTAATTGACTTCTGAGATTTACTTCAGTGGACGGGTAAGAAGTCTTAATTTTAACATGTATAAATGTAAAGAAAATAAGTGAATGAAGAAAACAATCTAAAAAAACCACTTCTGTCACAGAGTGATTCTGTGACTCTGAATCTTACACTTGATGGGAAAAGGTATATAATCAAAGGAAATCTGAACTCACCAATATACTGTTTTTGCATAAAACTCAATATTATCGGAGAAGTCCCCAATTTCATCCTTAGCAATGCTCTCTAGCCAATCCACCACCAGCTGCAATAAATTTAAATTGCATTTTTAAAACAAACTTGTAACAAATAATACTTTTACTGCCTTCCTCTCATCTCTGGATCCACTACTTATTTAAGTGGCAACCAAAAGGCTGAGAGATACAGAAGACTATTCCACTTGCATTTTAAGTATCCAATATGAAAGTGGGTTGGGACTTGTGCTCTCTTTCTCACTGGATACTGCAGTTTAATGCAGTGCTACTAAATAGCTTATCAATCACCAGCAACAGTAACAGATGCTGCAAATAGGAACACGTCAAAGCCTTTCATCCTCTGCAAAATAGCCTGAAAAACCTTTCTGATCTTTAGCAACTGAGAAGCACCATTTTTATGCATACAATTAACACACACTTGGGTGAGTATTTAAAAAAAAAAGTATTAGAAACAACCCCAAAAAGTGCATAGAGCAACCAGTTATGAACATTGAATCTATTTTCATTCTCATATAAAAAACTTTCCATCATACCTGACTCTGTCGAACAAGTGAATCTTTCTGAAATAAGTTGTCTACGGTTGTTTTTTCACTAGCAGTTAAAGCCTGTTTAAGAAAAAGCTGATTATTACTTCATGGAAAAGAAAATTTCCACAAAACCAGAAATATCAAATCAAACACATACTAGTTTAGAAATTTGCTACAAGTTCAGTATGTTATCTTTCCCCTCCCTCTTTTCAAAAAATAAATGGCTTATACATTGTTTTATTTGATCTTTTACATCCAGTTACACTAAAAACTGCAAAAATGAGACGTAGAACATAATTCACAAATATATGACCACAGAAAGATTCCACACAGTAGATTAATTGATTTCTTGACTGCCTGCATATTATCTTAAATCCCATTTGTTACTTTAAATTAAAAAATTAAATTTTTCAAGGTCATACACACATCTAACATTAAAAAGTGTGGAAAACAAACAAACAAAATACCCACCCCATAGGCCTGATCCTTCTATCTGATCTCCTGCATTAATTTAACTTTTATTAGACTTGCAATAAAAAGAAAACAGGAGATGTGTTTTCCTAAAAAACAGGTAGGAGGAAGCTGGGTATTTTTGGCACAGTAGTGTTTAACACTGACAACTTAGCAGTGGCAATCATAGAGGAAGCTCTTTTGTGGTTGAGAAGAAAGATCTGCAATCATAAATTATACAAAGGCAGTCACTTTACTTATTGTTTTGTTTTCCTAAGCATATTCTGGCAGCAAATGCTGGAAGCACTGTATTGGCATAGACAAGATGACTACAGCTGTAACAGGAATGCTAAAAAATTTGGATTTCTCTTGAGATAAACTGGAATCAGGACTGCAAAGGCCAGACAGCTTGAGACCATGTGTTCTTTTAAGCAAAGCAAAATTATCTCTGACCTATGGCAACGTCACAGCTACTGATGCAGCTTTTAAAAATAAATAGTTATTTCTGCTGAATTTAGGGTTGTCTTGTGCAGAGACAGAAGCAGGACTCAATGATCCTTGTGCATCCCTTCCAAATCGGGATATTTAAGGAAACAAAACAAAGAATAGTTTACAATAAATTTTACACTAGCATTCTCTCTTCAGAACTGAATATTTAGATTTACTCTTCACAATAGATGAAATTATTTAATAATTGTCTTGATAAAAATCAGTCTTATTTTTCACTTTTGAATTCTGAGCCACTGCCACTTTGAGATTGTAAAAGTAGAATACAAGCATTTAGTCTGTATTTTGCTTATTTAGCTTCTTATATCACTTTAAAAATGCCAGGAGTCCATGCTTACAGTGATATCAAATGCAGTTTCATCTTCCAGTGCAGACTGTATTCTGTCTCTAGAAATAAAAGTGCAAAACACTAGGGATTAAAACAAAAGCTGAGAAAATTTAGCAAAATGCCTAAGTATAAATGCTTGAAAAAACTTTACAAAAATGTTCTTAAAGATACCAGATGTTGCAAAGGTAATAAGAACACTCCTATCTCATTTTTGAAAATAGATAATGAACAGACAGAATTTATATCAGAACCTACTTCAATAAACAACTTTTTAATAGGTACTTAATTGCTTGACTCCCTATTTATAAACTCATAAAAAATTTATGCAAGAAAGTCATCTCAGTACAAAAATGTGGTAGTGTGCTTTTCAAAAGAATTACCTATAAATCGAGGACAGCAGTCTCCAAGTTACCATTTCCTGCTTGAGAAGCCACAGGACACTGGCAGTTTTAGAAAACTTCTGCTGTCCAGGAGTTGCCCGATAAACTATTTTCCCTAATATATTCACCTAAGGGAAATAAATTCATACAGAGTTAATACTGCCCATCAGTGTATATTTTTCCTAAGTCAGCAATATTTTTATTATCCTCAATCCTCAATACTTCAACGAACGGGTTTGATAACCCTCTCTTCAAATAATGATTTTATTTATAAAATAATAGGATGATTTATTTATATATGAGAGAAATAAGTACATTTTAATCCATGTTATTAATAAAAACATTTATACATCTGCTAATGTTTATTGACACTTGACACTTTCAGTGGAACAGCAGCCAGAGGACAATTTTAGTGTTCAGCATGCTACACCCCAGGTATTCCTGTGCCAAAGCAGTGTTTGAGGAAAGTGAGATCCTACTCAATGCTAGTGTTCAGTGACTCATAAGCTGGAAGATTTAAAGTATGTATGTTAAGCACTGTGACTTCACAGCAACACTGCTTTGGCAAGAGAATGTAAAGTCAAGTAAGTAAAAAATCAAGTAACTATTTACCTGACTGTTACAAATATTTTCATACTCATCCACAAGGTCAAAAATGGTAGTTGATGTATGCTTCAGAAAGGAATGCAAGAAGTCTGAGTACATGCTCATAGTAGCTAGGACAGATGAAAGAAGAAACAGCCATATTAGTGAGGCACAACTCAGTAAAAATGCCCCCACTGGATTACAAAAACATCCTTCTGATGACAAGACTTCTCATTTTTGCAAACTTAAATGAGTACAATGATGATATGAACTATCTCACAAAATCAGAAGTATTTATCAGCTAGTAAGATAGTAAGACATACAGAAGCTATGAGCTCTCTCAGTTACAAAACTTTTGTTGTAAATACACCACCTGCAAGAACTTCAACAGTAAACTCATTTGTGTATCTCAACAAAACTAATCCAGTTCGCTTTTGCCTCCCACATCACTGGAGCATCACATTTGTTCCATCAGAACAGGTTCCACAGAAAGCACAAACTCACAAAACTCCAGTAAACTGCAACAGTGTAATTTTCTGAACTTTTAAAACTAGACTGCTTTTGACTAAGAAATGCCGGCAACATAATATAGAAAGTTTTAAAACAGGACACAGATATTTATACCCCACAAATCAGAACTGGAATCAATTATTAGTAAAACTTGAGATTGTCTCACCAGCTTCCCCAGGATCATCCTCACGCAGCAACACAGCACTCATAGTGACATCTTCTGTCATATTGGACATGTCTGCATTTACAAACATTCCTGTCTGCTGAGGTGAGAGTGCCATTGTCCAGCTACTTTCATCCAACTAAAACCACAACAAGAACATAAAGAAAATAAATTGTAATCTCAGATATTATGAGCCTAGATACACCTTTTTTCCTTCTATATGAATGATATATAAACACAGAATCCTAAACAACTAATAGTGAAATAACTGCCTTTAGATAAGGTGCAACTATGCCTTAAAAAGTTACCAGTGCTAAGAGCTCTGTACACACTTTGATCAACTAGGCCCCAGAAACTGATAACTTATGAAGAAACAAATGGCCTGTATCAAACTACAGAAACAACTAAAAAGGAGAATGAATTAAAATGTAGACAGAGAAAACCACATTAACTTCTTTTGAGCTAATTTAAAAATAAATGGAGATAAGATACTTCAGAGGTATGCTGGAGAATGCTAAAATAAGAAAAATCCCAAAGTTTTAACTTGCTAACATAAAACAATTATCTTTGAAGAATTTGTAAACAAGTGTAAGCAGGATTTTTGTAGTCACAGACCAACATTATGAAGACCAGCTTAACACACATGGTGTATTTGGAAAGTCCTTGTAAACCTCTATTATTCCTTCCTGCATCATCTCATAGAACAACACAGTAATAAGTAACACCAGCAGTAAACAGCAATAGCAGTACTAGCAAGCTTGTACCACTCACAGCTTGTGTTTGGAGCAAACAACACAGAAACACTGAACTTGTAACTTCTTATGTTTCACAGGGACAAAAGAGAAGAAGATGCTCTAACCATTGACAGATTGCCAAAAAGTCCAGAATTTGGTAGAATGAGAGGAGATTTCCCTCCTGTTCCCAGGATGGTAGACATATCTGATGGCTTCATGGAGCTGCGATGTAATGGAGTACCTGAAAGAGAAAGAGGCTTTTCTGAAAAGAGAAAGTATTTAAAGCTTCTCTGCTCTATCCACAAATTCCAAAAGAAATTTTTGACAGAGACTGAAGTACTTATGAAGTGCACATAGAAGCCTGAAAGGAAGCTGTACATATGCACCAAATAGGCAGTACACCTTCAGTTACTAGAGTTCATTGTAAACACAAATGAGCATAATGAGCAGTACATCTCCACTCATTCTTTCTTGGAAATTGGTCTCCAAACCCTTAAAGCAAAAGGAAGCCCAAAGATGTGTCAACTAGAAAAGATTGCTCAGGACTTTGTCCAGCTTTATTTATCTCCAAGGACAGAGACTCAATAGACTACTTGGGCAACCAGTTCAGTTTACATTAGAGTAGAAAAAGGGGGTGTTTTTTTATGTCCAAACAGAATTCCTTGTATATGCTGTTGTGCCCATTGCCTCTTGGCTTTTCAGGGCACCAAGAAAAACTTGGCTCTTTTTTTACTCCCTCCCATCAAATATTTATATTTACAAGATTCCCTCCAACCTCCTTCCCAGGATAGACAATCCCAGCTCTTCTCAGTCTCTCCTCATATGTCAGATACTTAACCCACTAATCAACTTTGTGGGCCTTCACTGGATTACAGCACATCCATGTCCTTCTTATGGATTGTTATTAATTATTAAGTACAAGCACATAAATCCTTTAATTAAGTAGTAGGAAAACAAGCAAGCAGCCTTACCTGGCTGGTGAAGTAATGAATTAGGAGTTCGGGAAAGAAACTGGCTTTTGGGTGTCATGTTTCCAATAGAGTCATCCAGGGATGTAAGAACTGATTAATAAGTTAAGAAACACTCCCCTAAACACAGTGTTGGATCTATTCCAAATGACCGTGATTATTTGGAAAGGAAAAATATTTTGTCATAACTCAAATGTTATGAAAATTACACATCTTGTCTTTCAAAGTAAAACAGAAGCTTTCATAAAATGTTTCATCAGAACCTTAAAAGCTGGAGGGTTAAAAGGGACACCACAAAGTGAAGTTCAGAAATATAAGCACAACAGGCCTGGGACTCCTCACAGGGGCTCAGATCAAAAAGAATCCTTCTGCCCCATGAGGAGCTGCTTCATGCTACATCAACCATCACAAGAAAATTTGAGTCTGAATGCATTTTTTGAAATGTTCCCTCTCCTGGTTCCAAGTGGTCTGTTGCTCTACTTTTCTTCTTCCTGTCAGCAACCAGGTTCAGTGCTCTAGATTTGATTTACTAAGAAATAGTTGTATAGAAGTTTCAGTAGCTTGTATTACTAGCATTCAGAAACATCTTGATTCTTAGGCACAATATAATCGGGAAAATATCTCACCACCTTTATTTCAGATGCAAAACCCAGAAGAATAAGCAAATATACTGGATTTCTTTGCTATCATAGCCATGAAAATACCATTATCTTAGCTGTCAAACTACATGGTGGGAGTGGGGATTCCTCATTGTAAAAAAGCAGGGGGGGAAATTTCTGTGGAAATTTAAATCTGTGTCTGTGCACTACTCTTGCTATTACAGTAGATGGAAAGTTAAGATACACTAGACCATCATAATACTCTGATACTACAATACCTGCAAATAAGCATAAAACTATAAAATTAAGATATAATGAAGAAAACTTATTTTTCTTTTCCAAAAGCTCAGAAATGGAGTTAGCTATGGCTCACAGAGTTCTCTAGGTGGACAACCACCTGAGTTCATGCATCCAGGAAAATCAAAGCAGTGTTAAAAATATACACACCTGGTGAACACAGCAGCTAAAGACAAAAATTCTTTACAGTAAAAGGATACTAGAAACTCTTTTCTGAGAACCTTGCTTCCGTCCAGGTCTGACCATCTCTGTATCATGGGGGGATGGCATGTCTTCAAAACCATTTCTACAAAACAGCAACACAGACAAGCACGAACAAGCAAGTGAATTCAAGCAGAACATCCAAGATCTTATTGTCATGCCAAAGTAACTCCACAGCCAAGAAACTTAAAGCGTTAGGTTATCTCCGATCTTACTACTTATGTCCAGCGTCCTCTGCAGAAATCTAGCACTGCTTATTAGCTCAAGGAAATGAGCTTTCCTGAAACACAGACTTTGTTCCTCTTACACCATAACTAACATTTCACTATTAAAAAGAAAAAAAGAAAAGCTAGTAAAAGATGTAACAGTAGGAAATTCAATTTTGAACTGAAAAATTAAATTGAAAGGACGGCATGATTTCACTACATGATTTCTTCCTTCGGATAACGCCATCACCACAGGCTGGGAAAGCTCATGTGTCCTACTGAAGGGAAAATATCCATTCCCAGTCATTCGGAGCAGAGGACCCGCTCCCGCTGGGCTGTGGAGGCAGCGCGGCCACGCCCCAGCAGGCCTGGCAAAGGCCCGGCCCCGCGACCCCTGAGCAACCCACAGCTCCCGGTTACTCCAAAGATACACTCAAGAAGCAACAGCCAGACTTAAAACTGCCGGTGACAAAAAGCCTCCGGTGCGCTCAGAAGCCGCTGCAGGCCGCTGCGTTTCGCAGCCCGCACTGTGCGCACCCGCTCCCCGCTGCCGGGGCGCCTCTCACAGCAGGCGCGGCCCCGGGCCGGGGGCTCCGGCCGCCGCCGCCCCTCACCTGTCCATGGCAGCGGCTCCGGCACGGCTGGGCCCGGGCTCAGCCTTCCCGCCGCCGCCAGCGCCGGCCCTTGGCCCGGAAGAACACGAGCTCCTTCCGCCCGTGCGCCCCGCCCGCCCCGGGCCCGGCCAGGCCCGCGGGGAACGAGCCGGGGCTGCGCGGCCAGTCCCAGGCTGCTCTCCTTTGACAGTGCGCGGGACCCGCGTTGAGCGTCAGAGCTTAAAACCAAACAAGCCGTACTGTAAAAGTGTCGGGTGCTGTTGGGGGTATCTCGCACAGAAAAGGGCTAATCGCATGCGCCAAGTGTTCCATACACATTCGGCCGGAGCAGCCGCCCTCCCGGCCTTTGCAGTAACGAGTTTGTTTTCACCGAGTTGCAAACGCGCATCTATTTCATTCCCAATTCTCCCAGCATAACTCAGTCTACTGGCACCAACATTGAAGTACCCACCATGCAGGATCACTCAACCCTTCAAGGCTGGACAAGCTTAACAGAACTATAAAATTACCTCTCCCTTTCCATCCCCAAATGAATTCAGCTTACTTTTTAACTATAGAAAAACTCGTTACTACTTAATAAGTACAAACGACTGTGTAACTGACCGTGGTTCGTTTAGGTATACTCTAGGACAAGAAAAACTGTCCAAACAATCTTTTCATGTAGACAAGCAAGTTCTGAAATACACTTGCAAGTACTTGGGGTATTTTTAGGGCTACGGCTATAATGGGGTACTTCAGGCCAATTAGACAAAAGGATGCACCTGACAACAACTGCAAAAGGCAGCAGAAGTGTAAGATACGGTCTGAAGACCTCCAACTTGCTTGAGATACTGATAAAAGACCACGATGCCCAAGCATAGGGTCTCACTGAAGCTGCCAGAGAGCCTAACTTCAGAAGGCTTCACAAGAAGAAAGCTGAAGACTGGGTATGCAGAAATGCAAGCAAGCAGAAGACCTATAGAGAGTAGATTAGTCACTCAGGAAATGTAATTTTGGATTAAGAAAAACCCCAAACAACCACCCACCAAAACCAACAAACAAACAAACGAAAAATGGTTCTCCTGTCTTGAAGACTATCAAGAAAGCACAAGCAAAGGCAACAACCTTCATCATGACAGAAAACCGAGTGTTAAAGGAATTATTACATCCTAGTTCAGTACTATATATTTAATAGAATTTACCTCTCAACATATCCTACTGAAACAATGTAGCATTATGGTCTCCAGTGCAGGGGCAAACTCGGAGTAATGCATAAATCAGTATCTAGTTCGATCATTTGCTAACAGCTCACACCCTCAGGCCAGCCCTGCCTCAGGGCAGAGACTAAACAAGTGAGAAATGTAATGATGACAGAGAAGATGCTTCCTTTGTGTGCCGGCTCAAGTTTATTGAAATCCATGACAGATGAGAACAAAGCAAAGGAAATAAGTCTGAAGAGAAATTAAGAGGGCAGGATGCATACATAAAAAAACCCCAGCCTCCTCCCCCCCCCCCAAAAAAAACACCCAAAACAAAACAAACCCGAAAAAACAAACAACCCAACCAACCAAACCTGTGAAAGATTGGGGCCTTTGAGAGAACTTGTCTTAGAATGTACAGCCTCTCAATGCAGACTGGGGAAGCATCTTAGAGGCTCCAGTAAAGGGTACTAGGCAGGGGGAACTGGGTAAAAACCTGGAGATGTGTTTCAGTACTTTTTTTGACTTTTTTTTTTTTTAGTACATCTTTTTGACTCGCATGCCATTTCATATTCTTCTACCAAGATGGAAATAGGGGAAAAAAATGAAGAAAAAAATAATTGAAAATCTCACGAAAGTGCCTTATGCTTCCAAGTAGCAGAAGGGAATGCATTTTTTTCAGTCAGTGATAGATAGAAAGGACTGTAAAGTCAAATTTATAATTAAAATTCCTAAATCTGTCTTTAAGTTTCACATATTTGCATCAGGCACACTGATCTTAATTCCAGCTGTTACCATAATATCAGGGGAGGTAACAATGCTCCTTACTTAAGAGACAGTACACCCGAAGATGACCCTGCAGCCAACACAGCTAACACAGAAACCTGGCATATTTATTGCCAATGCCTAAGGTTCATCTGCCCCCTATTACCTTTCTGCAAAGTTAATGGAGCCTACAGGATGTAATAGGTTAATTTTAATCTAGCATATCCTGGACTTTAAACAAGTAAACAAATTCAAAACTCCAGTTACCCGTTATGAAATACATTTTAAGACAGTTCCTGAATTAAATAAATTTTCTTAATGCCCTGCTAAGATGCATACATGCCATCTGCATATACAAAATTGTTAATTCAGAATTACCAAAAGCAAGAGCTCAACAAAGTTCATGTGCAATGTGTGACAGCAGCACAACTGCACTCAGTACAAAGAAAACTGGAAATTATGCTATACATTACCTTTTTGCAAGAGAAGCAAAAATGTTCATGTTTTAGCCCATCTTTTCTTAGCTGAAACACATTCCTGGAAGTGTGTAAATTTCAATTTTTTAATTTAAATGCATGGAAACTTTTAAAAAACTAATCTCAAGAATTTATTTAGGTAAAGTGTTAATGTGATTGCTTAGGATTTAAATACATGTTGACTCTCAAACTGTTTGCTCAGGTTCTTACCAAAACAAATTGATTCTCATGTTCTTTCTAGTGAGGCAGCTCCTAAAAACATTTTTATTAAAATAGGAAAAAGAAAGAGACAAATTTGTAACTCATTTTATTTGTGTCTGAAAATCATGACAGTACTGCCAGGGATCTTTGTTGCTATTGGGTGCATTACAAGCAGTAAACCCAGTTGATGAGAGCTGGGATTTCACATGTAGAGATTTTTTTGTACTTAGTATGGGAGTGAAGCTACTGAATCCTCCCTACTGGATCTGGAAGGTTAAAATGCCACATAGTATGAAAAGGTAAAGTATACTGACAAAAGAAGGAACTGTAACATCCACTTGGATTTCACTCAGTATTCAAGATTGCAGAAATGCCCCGTATCTCCAAGTTCATAGTAAACAAAAGACATTACATGAATTCATTAGAAATGACAATGATTCTTGCATGAAGTTCACCCCAGTCACTACTTCAAAGAAAAAAAAATCCTGGTGATAGTAAACTTTCTTAAAATAATGAAGCTGTAGAGCTTGTTTGGCAGAATTAGGATCTCTTGAGACTGAAGTGAGTACGGTGGAACTGCAAAGACATTCTTTTATCCATTCACAAATCTCTCCCTAAAGAATAACTCTTTGAAAACAGGAAGTCACTCTCTGCTTGATGACTCAAACTTCTGAAAATAAATGGGTTTGGAGGTTATTTAAAACGAACAAACAAACAACCCCCCTACAACCTTAAACACAGAAAACACAGCAAAATATGCATTTATATTTTGTTTGAAGCCCAGATACTGAAACACTGTGAACAAAATCAAGACTACAAAACAACTTTGCTTGTCTTTTAGTCAAGACTCAGAATGTAAAGTTTTCCACAAATATAAGTATCATTCCAGAGTTTAGTTTATAAAATGGAAAAGGTAGACAGTGTTTCAGAAGTCTTCAAGTTGTTCATAAGCCTTTGAAAGAAAAGCATAACATGCTTGAGATTCAGAAATAAAAACATCATTTAGTAACTCTGGTACTTTAATGCTACCTTAGAGAACAACTTACAACTGCATTTTGTTATATATTTAAAATCAACCTTTTGTCTTCATTCTCCTCCCCACACACAGGCAACATAAAAGCAATAAATTGAAATATAGCCTAATGCTGTTGGGACAGCAGTTTAAAATTGAACAAAAAGCTTTTTGTCTACACTTGGCTGCATCATCAGATTAGAATTTAAAAAGTGCTACATATCTGTAACATAGGCTATTTTTGACCATTCACATCTAGTGTAACTTTTTACTGTTGATATGTATAAAAACTGACATCTTTCTAGAACTAGTACAGTATTGTGGCCAAACTTCTTCCCAACTAAGCTATTTTCAAAATGGGCAAAGATTAGAAAACTTGGGAAAAAATTCATGTTGTTTGATTCATCCAGTTTGTTGACAGCACTTTAAAAGAAGAAAAATTCTCATCTTTACTACTTACACCCATAAGAAAACTGCAATTCTACTTACATTTTAATCAAAATTTCAAACTCCTGCCACCTTTAATTTCTAGCATCACAGAATCAGTATGTCTTATGAAAGAACTGTAATATCTAACTCCACAATACTTTTCCAGAATTTAAGTCTCTTATGCAGAAGAGTAGTAGTAATTTGAGCTTACACTTAGTTCATTTGAACATCTGAAAACATCTTGCAACGTCTCAAAATAGTCTTCTAAGCTAGGAAAGTAATATTCTTTTCACAGAATAATTTGAGAATGAAAAAGGGCACTAGGATAAGGTAAGACAGAACAAATTTACATTGCAAGGAAGGAGTCTTAATATGAGTGCAATTCCATTAAATAATACTTCTGTACTACTTTTTCCATAGAAGGCTCAGACTTGAAATACTGACATGTATCAGTTTCAGATTATAGAGGAAATAAAGCAGTGTGCACTGTAAGCACAAGCTAACTTTACAAGCAGTAACACGTGTATTAACACCAAATTTGCAAAAATGCCTGCATTACTTCTCAAAATGTGAGTTATGCATGTTTTCATCCAAAGCTTTAGAAGTGTTCTCTTTCTGTACAAGTAGTTCTAGCATGAACTTCTTAAGCATTGGTATATAATGGAATTGTCTTGGAGATATGTAAAAGTTTGTTCAAAAATCTCAGCAGACAGGAATCTTCTCTAGAATTAGCAACTGCTTACATAGTTCCAGTTCCCAGGGGGAACTGGGTGCTCACTTCCTCAGTGGGAACAGCTTTTTACACCACAATTATTTAGATATGAAGAGAATTCTTGTGTTTTTCTTTACACTTCATCATTTCATTAGCAACATTTTATCAAGCATCTTCCCTTTAACAACTGGGACACTGCTCCCTTGAAGCTTGCCTAAATTTTCAAGACTGCCAGGGTTTAGGTGTTACCTGGGTTACAATGTGCTGGCTTTACACATCTGACGTAAGTTCTAAACACAGCAAGGAGGGAACATATTTCCCTTCTTTAGCACAATCTTTAGATATTAAAGCCTAGAAATTCTGAAAATTTTACTTCCTTAAGGGTTTGATGCAACTGAATACCTCTAATGCTGAGGAACAGAAACACCAAGAATGCTTCAGTACAGAGCTTTTTAGGACAAAGGCTGATCTTCCCTGTCAATAGTATTCTTTGGCTGGACACCAAGATCAGACCAAGGCCCCTTCTATGATGTTCTCAAAGAATTTTCTCTCACTCCCACCCAATGCCATCTGTAAAGCTGCCTGGAAAAGAAATGCATTAAAAAGACCAATAAAAGGACAGCTGGGACACAAAAGTGTTACAAGACCTGAATAAGAAGAGGTTGGAAATGAAGGGAAGAAAAATTCTGATTAGCTCACCAAAGAAGGTAGGTACCAAGTGAAAAAAGAACTAGGGCATCTAATGCTCCAGTCTCCTCTACTCTGGGGACCAAGCAGGATGGGGATCATCACATCTTACAGTTCCTAATGATAAATGAAAAAGAATTTCAGTCTTAAATCTGGCTGTGCACAGTAGAAGTGTATTACCTCCATTAAAAAATGGTGATGACTGATGAAACTACCGCTAGAAGGGATCAGCTGGGCTCCTTAATTCACTTTGGGCAACATAAACTATCTCAAAACCTACCAGTATTAGCTAACCTAATCAGATTAAATTTGCAGGAATGAATCAGAACAAGCTCTCTGATAGTTCTGTGCTAGACAAACAGGAGGTATCAAGTATTTGGGTATGCTATTAATTTTCAGCAGCACAGCCAAGATCAGGAAATCATCTACAGTCCATGCTCAGTCCAACACTATTAACAGCTATTTCAAAAATTCTACAGTCAATACTGCAAGAATGTTCTTCTGCAGATTTCCTTAAAACCAAATAAATAAGGTTTGGTTCATGCAGAAATCATGCAAGAAAAATCATTCTGTCTCCCAAGATTTTTTTTGCTGGACTAAGTAAATTTTAACAATTAATTCCCCCTGGAAAGAAGGAAAATAGCAGGCAACATATTTTCAAGTTTCCAAAACAGCCACTGATAGTGTAACCTTTGAAGACAGGTATTTTTCTGTTAGACTTTTCCTTTTGTTAGAGCTTGGAATACTCCAAGTCCAGAAATTAATGCAATTTCATTCAGTCAGAAATCCATTCACACTAACATGGGATACTATTAGAAGAAATATCTATGGCATGTATTTGTCAGAAAACAAAGACATAAGGGTTCCTCTTCATCTTAAGATGTAGGAATCTGCACTGTGCAAGAGATTAAAAAAAAAAATCAATATTTACTAGCACTACTAAAACACAAAACATTCAAGTAGTATAACTGTAATGCAAGCCCTTGCATGGCAATCCAAATTTATTGAACTACTGATGCTAAGTCATACAAAATTGCACCACTTTAATTAAGGCTTTTAGTTTACATTTGGCCACCTCAAAGCAGTTGTAACATTAGGTTGGTCAATTTAAATACTGTGGCTCCCTGTTGGATATACACACAATCTTTACACCCAAACGTTAATTCATACAAAGCAACAAGGCATTGTTAAATAAATCAGCAAAAGTTAATTACTGCAACTTAGGCCCTGTGACCAATTACACATGATTAAAATTACTTCCCACATTCACATCCACAGTACTCTTCCACCATTTAACATCTCAACCAAAACGTTACACATGTAAAACAATCACTAACAGGCAAAAGTACTAAACCTGTATATTTGGTATTGCAAATACACTTATGCATGAGCAAGCAAGGGAATTCACAGTGAGAATCTACAGCTGCAGAAGCCCGAAAATGATTTACAAAAAATTGTTAAATCATTAAAAAATTGTTTTAAAATATACACTTCTTGTTGTAGACCCCCACTGTACACACAACTATAAACATTGTTCCCTATGTAAACAAGGAAAAGGAAACATACAATAAAAGGTTGAAAAGTCTGGACATTTCCTTCCCAACAGATATTAAAGGCCATGTCTTTAGTCAGACGTTATACTGAAAGGACTCTTAAAGACTAGGTCACTGTCTCCACAGGTTTTTCCTAAAATTAAAAAACTATATAGCCGTTGTGTTAATCAAAGCGCTTTTGTACAATACGATGATGATGATGATCCTGTATTTCTTTAAAAAAGTTACAATAAGCTACAAATACCGATGAAGCAAAGTTATCTGGAGTAGTCTATATAGGAGCTCTTTGGACTTTCTTTTATTATGCTAAAATAGTGGTGCTTTTAGGATTTACATTATTGTACTCTCCAATAGAAAGTGGGGATTGTTGAAGTATACAGTACACAGTTTTCATACATGTACAACATTGGTGGATGAACAATGTCTCTTATCAGTAATACTGGATGTAGGCTCTGGTTTTACCAGTTGCATACACAGAATATTTAGAAGTAAAAATCTCTCATGACACTGGAAAGTGATAGAATGTGCAAACTGATGTAGCTTTCATCCATTTCTTAAAGGGTACCACCACAGGAAAGTCCATTTAAGATGTTGGTAGGTTTAATAAAGTTGGAATGCTGGCACTGTTGAATTGGGCAACAGTTCTTCAGACCTGTAACAACAAAACAAAGGATTAGTATTAGTAACAACTATTTGTCCTTGCTCTTTGCTTAAAACAGCTACAGCAGGAACTAGCAAGAGTTCTTGACAAACAGAGAACAACCTTAACTCTTCTCTAATCACACACTTCCTACCGTACACATACAAAAACCAGACAATCTCAATTATTATTCTAACAGGATTATGATACATAGAGGAATCCAGGCTGCACTGTGGAAGTAATACGTGATTGATGGGACTAGTTTTGCTTACAGCATGAAAGTTCCTATGGCTTTAAAAACAAGCACAATTGAAGGATGAAAGCTCCTGAATCAAAAGTCTTGTTAAGGAAACGGAGCAACCATTTCTGCCACCCTCAGCTAATGCTTTTGGAACCGTGTTAGTTCTACTTTTAACTGATCTAAGTTGTTCAAACTGAAGAGGTTTTAATATACCAAAAAAAGAGTTACATATGGCACTACCTGATTATTAATAAAAGCCTAGGATTTCTGGCAGTGAGATGTCCTACTAGGATCCTTCAGTACATCCAATAGGTCTACTGGATGACAAAATAACAGATCCCAGTACTAAAGTAAATGCACCACACTGTATATTCAATAACACTGAAGGAAAGGGAGGCAACCGATGATGTCAGGTCAATCAAGACAGACCACTGTCCATACTAAGGCTTGGAGATGGGAAGAGGGAAACAACCTGCCCAGAAACGCCCCCAAAAATTTGCAGAAAAAAATCCCTCCCGCCTAACTTCTGGAAGGTTTGCTTAGAGAGCAGTCTGGAGCTTGCTTTACCCTTCAGCACCATTTTTTGTGCACATGTTAAGTCATGTAGAAATTTAGCCAACTGCAAACAAGAAATTGATCTAGTAACCAACAGCTTGTGGTCAAATATTTGGAGTGTTACAGTGATCACTTCACCTCTCTCATCCAAATATACTAATTACAATTTGGCCTCCAAAATACCCACACAGTCCCAAGAAAGGAAGCTAATATGACATCACACAAGCATATGCAGAAGTTCAAAGCAGAAAGAGACACCAGCATGCAAACTACAATATTGTACTGTGTGCATTCCAGATAACTGAACTCTTGCAGTATGTTCTATCATGCTTTAAAAGAGAAAACTGCATTTCCAAAAGCTTTGAAGAGGAAACACTGAATTTGAGCTCTACCAACACCTTAAAACTTGAAAAAATATCCTAGACTAGCGTGAACAGTGTATCTTGCACATATTTGTAGTTCTGACTTTGAAATGACAAAATAAAGATCATAGACATGTCTATGATAATGTAAATCAATAATTTTCAATGCTGTTCTGCATCAACAGCTACCACATCTGTTAAGGTTTTTTTAGTTGTTTGTTTTGGATAGCCATAATGCACAGAAAAACTTAAAATGTTTACCTGGCTCAGAGCTACAGTACAGCTATGCATTAAAGTAGCTGACATGATGACTTTTTGCGTGCTTTTCCAGGCACCGGGGTTTTTCTGTTAATTTGTCGCACGAGGTCATAAAAGATCTGAAAAGACAGAAATCAGTTGATTATGGATATTAGGAGGCATCTCTTATAAGCTTAAGCCTTGAATCTTCACACATAATGCACTCATATACTCAAGAACCCCTGAAAATATTTAGTTACCACAAAGCTATAAAGTTAAACTGTATGCTTAGTTAATAACTGGTTGGGTTTTTTTTTCTTGTTTAAGATAATTGTCTGCAAAGGGTTCTACAGTTTCAATGAAGCAAACTGGAAAGACATCTATAACCCACAGCTATTTAATCTCTGGGTCAAACTCATCTGAGCTCAAATGAAAAATGCCACAGTGATCAACTACTCTATGGTATTACTTTGCAGTTTAGCAGTAAGGTCAAGAAACAGGTCACAGCTTTCTTCTAACTCAAATCACTCTTAGGATATTCTTTTAAAGAAAATTCTAGTAAGTTTTAACGACACATTTTTCACGGTAACTCACATACACTACATATTCAGTAATAGTCTCTTGTATTTGAATGAGATCATGCTTTTCCAGATACTTAAAAAATACTGAGGTCTAAAGAACTAATTCCGCCTCTCTAGACCTACAGCATGACACAAGCATAAAATTTCCTAGAAAAGTAACTCATTTATGCAACTCTCACACTTTGAGTCTCCTAGAATTCCAACGAGAACATGTTTTTTTTTAAAGGCTAATTTAAAACAAATCAACATACAACATTTCAACAGCATCTGTTTCATTCATAATTGACACTGCTCCAATTACTTCTGCATGTCATAAACTAACGAAGCCCTCATGCTAAAGCCATCCTGGCACTTTCCTAAGCACTGGCTGCAAAGCAGCAAATGTTCCAACAAGGGCGTATAGTATTTGCTGCAAGTTGTCATTTATTGAACGTATGACTTTTATAATTTTATAATTTTTTAAAAAGTCAATGGCTTCCAGAAATTCCCAACTAATTAAACACACATTACTTATTTTAAAAATCTGTGTTAAAACCACTATAATGTTTTGATTACTTGCAAGTCTTGCAGAGAGGCCCTTTCAACTTGACTGATGCTGCCAACGTTTTCCACATGACCCAATAAACTGCATGATTTATCATAAAATTCAAGCTGTTCCAGAAATGTAAATACTAACACAGCCTTTTTCTCTAAAATTTTTGTATCCCTTTCTTTATGCTGGCAAATCCCCAAAATGCATGCATTTGATTAATTGTCTAGCTCCTGTTAAATAAACAAGTAGATATATAGTAGAGATGCTTTTGCATCCCTTTTAATTTACAGAGCAGCTAGTTTTAACAAAACTTTTAATAGTTAAAAGTTTACCATATCAAACAGTGTTAACAACAACTAAATAGTTTTAGTGACTTAACTCTCTCAGAGGTCTTTAAAAAAGAAGTATAGCAGTACAATCTCAATTGATAGAGATTGTATCAACTAAGGAGTGGAACATGAGTGAAATATTTATCCCAAATTCATACAAAGATAATTTGAAAATTACACTAATTACACTAAAATCAATATAATTTGAAAAGATCCCATGTCAAAGCTAAATACATCCCTTAACATAAACATCTCACAACAGTAGGGTACAGTTTTGTCGATGATAGTGAATATTATTCATGATTTTGTTAGCTTTTCCTTGACAAACAGTAAATGGTTATCAGGACAGTGTGCCATTCTTCTACCCTGACACCTCTCCCCATCACAGATAAAATGCCTTACCTCGTTAACATTTATCTTTGATTTTGCAGAAGACTCTAAGAATGCACAGTTATTCCATTGCCTTGCTAGGTTCTGACCTTGTTCCTTTCCCACAACTCTTTCATCTTCCAAGTCACACTTATTGCCAACCAGAATCATAGGCACCTAAAAAACAAATCAATGCCAACAAAGAAACAATTACAATTTCTTAACGGCACAATGTAAATGCACACCTAAAAGCCATCTGATTCCTCAGAGGACTCTGATTTTCAGAATAATTAAGCTCTAGTATAACTGAAACTTAAGTTTACAGTTGTGTGATATTTCAATCTTCAAATGAAAGTGACTGCATTTTGGCTGGCTTTTGGCATGGAATGGTCTGAGGATCCAGTACACTGCCAATTGAGCAAATCTCATGGTTTTTTAGAGGACTTAATGAGATTTCATTTTTAGATGTT
The DNA here is from genome assembly GCA_013398615.1 of Brachypodius melanocephalos. NCBI lineage: Eukaryota > Metazoa > Chordata > Aves > Passeriformes > Pycnonotidae > Brachypodius > Brachypodius melanocephalos. Next base: position 3,680,753 of record VZSR01003812.1, on the reverse strand, counting down.
TGAGGCACCAAGAAGTCTACTGAAGAATTTACCAAATGATCCTTAGAAATTCCAAAATCCTGGAAACAGTGTCCTATACTGGGTAGCATGATGAAGGATGCTAAAGCTCCTTTCACCATTCCTCTACTCTCAGCATATCACACGGTTCTTATTAGCAAGTTATAGCACACAGAGAAAAGGAACATGCTACCTTACCAGCATTCCCAACTACAGAAAATGCTGAATTGAGCTTTGTAGCAAGAAAACGCCATCATCTATTTTTCCTCCCATTCCTTTCATTTACTAATTTAAGGACATAGCTAAACTCCTCACAGATTCAAGTGTTGACAAAAGTTTTACAATATTCTGACCATTTAATTTCCCCCCACCAAGAAAGCAAGTCATGCCTAATCTCTGGCAGAAGAAATTTTTTTTCTGTGAGTTCTGATGGAAACTAAAGTTGCAACTTGAAGCTTATTATCTTTCTCCTGGTACTATGGAAAGCCATTCAGGACTGAGAGGTGTCTTCTAAAAAACACAATTCTAAGGAAATACCTCCAAAATTATACTAATCAGTGTGAATATAACACACAAAGTAGGATTTTAAGTATCATCACATTTATCTTGGGTTTATTGTACAAAACTGATTTCATGGTAACCAAGGCTATAACTTGGTAGGTTGTGGACAGGAAGGTCCATGAACTTAAATATTAACCTTTTGAGACACATTTGTGATAATGGCCAACAAATTGCTTCAAGAAGAAATCTGCTGAACAAAGGTAAGACCTGCAAGTGCTTATGGTCAAGGAAGTGCAAGGTGGTTTGTATCAAAAAAGTCTTAATACACTTTCCTGAAACTGAAATGGTTAATATTTTCTGTGTCTGCTGCTGTGTCTGCTGAGAGCAGAAGCATATGCAGAAACATGCAGTAAGGCATGTATCGAAGTTATCAAAGTCTGCATAAACACAGTTTAAGTGAGATGATCATGCTTAAAAAACTGTTCATTGCTTATTTTATTCTTCAAGAAGGTAGTTTTTCTGCCAAAGGCTACAAGCTAGAAGGTGTTTCTGTTAAAAACACATTCTTACTGCTGTTTTCACATTTGAAATACTTCTTTCCTTTATTAGGGAACCAAGCATTCACTTCCTCTAACTGCTGTAAGGTTCTTTTCATCATTTATAAAATATAATGTTTTAGGCTCACTTTATAGCTTTAATAATGCTAAGAGATGCATAACAGAAATTGTGTGGAAATAAGATGTCCAAACTTAATTGCAAGCAGACAGACAAAATATAAGTTACATAACATACAAGTTTAAAGGTTACAACTTAAAATACCACAAACAGTAGGAATATTGAGCAGAAAACCTCACTGATAGTAAGTAAGGCAACCATGGTTGCTTTAGAAATGTTTGTTGCATTCCAATGAATAAAGTTATACTCAGTTTCAATTAAGGTATTTTAAAGAAATAGATTAAACAATTCTCCATACAACACATGACAAGTTGTATTTCTTCAGTTTACCTTAAAAGTTGCATTTCTGTACTATGGATCTACTGGTTCATACATCTTAATTTAAAGCTTGGGAGACCACCTGACCACAGTGTGTACACTGCAACATGCTAATGCAAACTAAGTATTAAGAATTTTTAGAGCTCTTACATCATCAGTGTCTTTGACTCGAAGAATCTGTTCTCTTAGATCCTGTAAATCATTAAATGTGGACTGAGCTGTGATGGAATATACTAATGCAAAACCTTGTCCATTTTTCATGTACAGATCTCTCATCGCTGTAAACTGTTCCTGTAATTAAAAAAAAAGATACAGATGTTGCATTCAATTTGCATTTTTTTGCACACACTGCTGTAAACTGTGGGTCTAGTTTAGAGAAACTAGAATAATTTCACTGGAGAGAAGTACAGTAGAAGGTACACTGTAATCTGTAGATTACAGAAGCTAAACTCCTCCTGAATCTCTTAACACCAACATTTTCTCCATATCCTGATAGTTCCTTAAAATGGCTCATAAAGTAAATGCATCCCTTTTCACACCTAATTTTGTAGTCTAGCCAATTTCCTATGTTTAATTCTACATTAAATTTCAAGGAGATGGACTAGAGGATGGAGATACTCAATAGACTTGTCACACTTCCTTGAGTTCAGTGACAACTATGATATTGCATATAAAAACTCACTGGTGCACTCTTACCAGTACAACTGTAGAATGGCATGTGCCTCTTTCGCATTGGTGACTTGGCTATCTGGTGCCTGATCAATCACTGCCTGTCCCTTGCTGTATGTCAGATGAAAAGTGCAATTTATTTCTAGAAAACAGCCACTCCATCTTACTATGTATTTGCAGAGTATGAATCTAACAGGGAATTTAAATAAATTACTATTGGACCAAATTACTGTCATGTTTCAGAGAACACATGTTAAACTCCAAGAGTCTTGAGCTTAAACTCACTGGAATCAATAAAGGAAATTACTGGTTTCAGTAATTTTGGAACTAGTCAGAGAAAAACCTGACCAGTATGCAAAGGGTCAGCATAACCCTTTCGCTTTGAGCTCCTGTAAGCTGACAGAAGCAATACTATTTTTATCCCAATGTCACAGCACATCTCACACACAAAAGAAAAAGGACATCAGAAGAAAGCACGTATTCTCTACAGCAACAGAAATCAAATCTCAATGGCCAGTGGGTCCTAATTTTTTTCTGGGCAACAAACTTAAATCAAGAGCATAATCTCTGTTTAAATGCTCTATTTCTTTCCCCTGTAACAGAATATAAGCTCATGGGAAACTTGCAATTATTTTCTGCAATACTCAAGGTTTTTTTAAAATATGCTGTATATCAGTATTAAGGAAAATTGTTTTTTACGTACCGTTCCTGCAGTATCTAAGATTTCAAGCATACACTGTTGTGCATCTACTTCAACTTGCTGTCAGGGAAGAAAGATGTGGTTAGAATTTTTCCCCTTGCAACTCTCCCCTCCAAAGACATCAGAAATTGTGTGATTTTTTTATAAGCAAATTCATAATGCATAAAGCAACATAATGGCTTGAGAAGATTGTATGGATGTACACTTTGAAAACAGCAGGAAGAAGCCTTTCAAAGAGCCCCAGTCACATTTTCAAATGCAATGTCAGCAGCCAAGTACCGCTTTGCAAAGTGATTAGGGATTTTTGATTATTTAAAAGGAGGCTGCTAAATTTGTAATGATGGTTAACAGCAGCTAGCACAACTAATTTCCACTTGTTTCAGGGATCATCAGATTGAAAGAAAAGCACAAGGGAAAGCCAGAAAACTGGACTGGCATGCTAAGGCTCATTTGATAGTAATTTACATCTCTAAGAGAGTAAGTAGCACACAGCAAACAATTAAACAGCCACCACTAAAAGTGGTGTCCCCAAAACAAGCCTTTAGGAACACTAATTAGAAAATTGACCCAGCTTAGAAAAGTTTGCAAAGAATGAAAGGCTTAAGAAGACAGAACAATTTCTGTGCTCATTCCAGAGTTCCTCTATCTAGTGGAAATACCTCAAAGAAATGAGGTATTCTGAGAGCAGCAAAGCACATGGAAGTGCCCTCAAGCTATTTCAAGTGGACTACCCACATTTTAATTTTTTTTTTTTCTTTTGAGCTATTGGTAAACTTCCCTTGTTTCCAACTGCATGTAAAATTCCTAGTTAACAGGTTACCTCTTCTCCATTTATACACTGTCACTAGTTTAATTTGCAGCTGGTCTTCTGTAACTAGAGTTCAGCTGGGGATAGGGAAGGGGACTATTTCCCTTCCTCCCACACCTCCCTCATGCCTCCTATGGATTGTGACTCCTTAAAAATTAAGACTATTTTAACAAGTGTTGTTGCTGAAATTCTTCAGCTAATTAAGCAGCATTTATTCACTTTATGAAGAAATATTTGGGGAGTAAACCAAGGCATAAAGTTTCAAGACATCAAGCTCAATTATTTAGATAAACAAGTCACATCCTCTCAACTTTAAATATTATAAAACTACATTTAACATAAATAACATAGAATTCCAACTGCCAAACAAATACATTTTGAAGACAAGAAGCAAGTTCAAATTGTAACTAACAGTGAGAAGATGAAAATGAATATTACATAAAGTGTTGTCCAGACTTTAGCAAGGCTTGAACAATCTGACTGATTTGAAAAGAAGAATACTCAGAGTTATTACTAGTTATTTCAGGAACAAACCCTAAAGGAATATAATAAATCTTTATTAACAGCAACAACAAAAAAATGTAGTTAGCAAATGGCAAAATTTCTTAAGATGGCATTACTTTTTTATGGAAACAGTCTTTGGAAAAATTCACCCAGCAAACATCATGGTTCTACTATGACCTAAAGAATGTAAATATATAACAAAGGAAGCACTTCACTTTAGATTAGCCTGGGAATGTTTTTGGACACATTTACTGGGTAAATTACTCCATATACTGGAGTAGATACTGGTAATTTACATTATCCAGCAAAGTCCTGCACCAAACTATGAGATGTTGTCAAAAATTCTTACTTCTCTAATACAGAAAAAGTGTCAACAGAGAATTTGGTTCTGCTACTGTGTCTTTAATAAGAATTCTACCTTTGGCTGGAAGCTCACATACTTACGACAGACTTGGGTTTTTCCAACATACAGTTTACATGAGGTCAAAGAAAAGAGGTATGAAATTATTGTTTTGCTCTCACTAATTCCTCTTCTGTTGAGAAGAGATTCTGGTGATTGTAAGCTGTAACAGTTCTTAATGCACCACCTTTATTCCAATAAAAATGTAGCTCAGTGCTGAAAGAGGAGATCTTGCAGTCTGCCCATTCCCAGCTACGGTTTGTCATCTTGCCTCCCTTGTACAGGCACCAACATTTTTGTGGCCACATGATAAGCAACATCTGAGTATCAATGCATATGAAAAGTAATTCAGCTAAAAAAGACAGATAGAATAAGAAACTGATACACCCAAAAACTTCTCTTGCACCAAATGGCTAATGGTAGCAGTTTGGATATAAATTATCTTAGTCGTGGTCTCAGGTGAAACTGAAGAGTGAGCAATATGGAAATTCAAGATGATGCACGCAGAATCAGACCTTTCAGCTGTCATGCTGAAGACAGGAAGAGAGAAGCTAACAGGCCACTTGCTGTAAATGCTTGTTCATTCATGACAGGTTTTTGTTAACTTACTAATAAAACATCAACCCATCTAATGGAAGCATATCTAACCATCATTCAAATTATTATGAGTGCAGTATAATAGATGCCTCCAGTGTTCTAAGGGTGTGAAGTTGCTTTTAGTTATTTTTTCTAGTAGCAAAGCAACTTAGTACCTCCAAATCCAAATCTACTTGCAAATACTAACACAAAAAAACCCAAACTAATAATAAACATTATAAAATTGAAAAGTGGTAATGTTTTTTTGTTGTTGTTGTGGTTTTTTTTTTTTTTTTCCCCAGTCCATGTTCCCAACTCTTACAATGAAATAACCATTTTTTACTACTAGCCTGCAAGGTATTATGCTTAAACATTAAAAAGATAGTCTTGAATTATTCCTTTTAAACAAACTTCAGGCAAACATTTATATTTCAAACTTGTCATGTGGTTTAATATGGTATTATGAGGCACACTCATTTCCAAACAATGACTCAAATAATTGACAATATGTACTACAGCTTTAAGTTTCTGTAACACTAGAGAGGTCTTTTGTATATACCTTTCTGTAGGAGTCTTCTATCGTAGGATCGTATTTTTCAACAAATATTCCTTGAACAAACTGTACAGTCTGCAACACAAAAGTTCTTGTAAGATTCTCTTGCTTAGTGACATTTTGTAAACATCGTACACAAATCACTGTTCATGGTATATAGTCTGTTATCCATAACATTTTTAAAGCAAATCAAATGATTGTCATAACTATAATTTTAAGAAACAGGAAGTTAGATGTGTATGCCTATTTAACTATTTAACTGTTAGATGAAGCAATGCTACACCTTCCTTTATCTGCCATCACACGGAGGGTAAGAATTAAAGCATGCATTGATTTAAGGTTTGCCTAACTCTTAGAATCAGTATTAGTTTCTGCTTGACCAGGATACTATACAGCTGCACAGCTTTTACATTTGTATTTAGCACTACTTCATCTTCTGCTGCTCATCTGCCAGCACAGGAATTAGTCAAAAAACAACTGCCAGCTTTTACTAGTCTGAACTACAATCAGTAGGCTGTTCCTGTGTACCTAGTAAGAAGGACATTTTTAGCACAAGTCAAATGGAACTTAAGACTCAATGGCCAAGTCAGGGCAGGCACATTCAAATCCAGAAATGGTGCAGTGAGGTAAAGAATTCAGAGGTGAACAAGAATGTTCTTTCACAATCTAACATGATTTGTCATTTAAGTTTTTCTTTATGAACTGCTGCATAAGAGAATACTTCTTACTCAAGGGAGCGGGTAAGCTCTGGAGCTTACTTTATGGTAAGGTGCACAATTGAACGGAAAGATGCAAAGTTCTTAGATGGGCTGAGAACATCATATTTTGTGAACTTTTTCAATTCTAGTCTAGGTCAGACTAAACTGTTCTGTAATCATTTAGTTGTAAACAGAAGAATTCATGCATTCTAATCATCTACTTATGCTATATGCCTACTCTCACAGAAAGGATGCAGCAAACACATTGAACTTCTGACCAACCTGCAAACCTGTATTTCTATCTGCATAAAAATATTAGTGCTAAAGACACTGCTGTCAAACATTAAGCAGAGTAAGTCCTTTCTAGAGACAGGACTTACATGGGCAAGCTAGTTCATATTCTTCGAGAGATTCACAAAGGAGCTTGATTTCCCACACACTGATAGCTGGTTTATCTGTGGAAGTCAGACACCCCCATAATGCTGTAGCTCTGCAGCTCACTGCACGAGACTGATCAAGCACCATCAACCAAACGCATACAAAAACAGCAGCATGTGAGAATGCACCAATGGATGCAGATGCACCCAGTAAAGGATCTCTCTACTAGCCATGATGCCTCACTGGGCATTACTAACACTTATATTTATTTGTGCATACTTACATAAAGAAATATACTTTAGTTGAGAGTGTATTAGAGAAAAAAGAAATACAATAAGTCTAAAAAACTCTATTTGAACTACCTCATACTTACCAGAGCAGACTTTCCAACACCTCCAGAACCAAGAACCACTAGCTTGTATTCACGCATGATGCAAGAGATAAATCACTCTCAATACCTAAAAGACACAAAACATCAGTCTGATTAAAACTTGATCTATATGCAGGAAGTACAATAATGACACCACAATCTAGTTTACTAAGCAGGGTTTGATAAAAAAAAATCTTTAGTTAACTTCTTTAATACAGCAGATATTTTCTAACCATCAACTCTTAATGCAGCTACAATAAATGCTGCAAATCATCAGACAGTATTTACCTCATTACTGGTTCTCCCATAAATATCAAACAAACCCTACTATACTAAAGCTAGAAGTTACTATTCATAAGAAATAATTATCCAAGAGGAGAGAGCATGAATTTTATCATTCTGAAACACTTAAGCACTAAACAAAGAATCACAGAGACCATTCCAAGAAAATTAAAACCTCCCCCTCCCAGCAAACAAACACTATTTAAAAAGAACAGCAGGATCTCAGAAGTAATTTTTTTTAAAAAAAATCCCTTCTCTAGTCTGAAAACTGTTTAATGTTCCACTAGATCTACTGTGACTCATTTCATGAGTAAGTGGAAGCAACTAAAATAGTATTTTGAGACTATACCTCTTCTACAAACTAAATCTGCTTCCCTGTTCCACACTAGCTGATGTGGCTACCAACAGCAAACTATGAGATCTGCTTGCTCATCTTTGTTGGAAACTGACCCATCAAACCAAAACAAAGCCACAGATTTTGGGACATGTCTTTGGATCCTACTGCTCAAAACCCCACACCACCTCTTATAGTCCTGCTAGCAACTGAGCTAGCATGACTCTTACTGCTTCCCAGAGACAAAGGTCTCAGTTCCTTTCCTGCAGGGACTCTAGCACTTACCAGATGAAGTTACCTGTTCCCTCCTCTCCACCCCCAAAGAAAGATGAAACCCTCCCCAACTAATGAATAGTCTATAGACCAGGGAAAAGAGAAGTGCAGGGATCCAACACAAGTGCTTGTAAAACATAAGCAGGGAGGAAAGTAAGGTAAGAAAGACCCTTCTCATCAGCAGTAATTGGACAGCATCTCTGAAATCTCTGAAACACCATCTGTTAGATGCTGGGAACAAAATGCTAAGAGGATTTTTGCAGGAATTTAACCATCATGGTAGAGTCTGGCCTTTATCATCACTGATTATATCTACCTATTGTCAGAAGACTGAGAAATGAACAGACCAGGTCCTATTTCTTCTTGCAAATGCATATTTCATATTCCATTTATCTAAACTGTCCCTCACAAAAGGAACACAAGGAGAAAGCCTTAAGGAAATAATTGACCTGATGTCCAGCAAAAGAGATGTCTCCACGGGCTTCCATTAACAATATATTTTGAGACTCTCGTGATCTTGACACCTAATAGGACATCTTTTCACTCCTCCTTAAAAAACTCTTCCCTCCCTACAAAATTTTTTGCAAACATAGATCACAAGAACCATTCACACCACAAGTTTCATCTATTTGGTACCACTGTAAATGCTGTTAGATCCACAAATCTGTAAATTGTCCAGTCTTTCTATGAACAGGTTTATTTCTAATTGTCCTGAAAGGCACCTCTCAGACTCATAACAAGTTAAGCCTATAATTACATTTCTGTCATTTCTTTAAAACAAACATTCAGTTATCCTTTTATTTTTAGAAGGGTATCATTAGAATGACATAAACACAATGGGTGTAGTGGAAATCCCAGTACAATAAACTGGGTGACTGGCAGCAATTTCACTGTCTTTAAAGGAAAAGTTTAAGCTGACTTATTCAGTCCTCAGACTGAAGTTAGCAACTAAATATGGAGATATCAATAATGAAGGCTGACAGTAGTTTAAAAGTAAGAGAACTTCAGCAGCAGGTACCACACATCTGATTAAAGTTATTTCTGATTTTTTCTTACTCAGTGATCTACAATTCCAAATCCTGAAATAAACTCACTTGGTTTTAGTGAGAGACTACCAATTTAATTTTTGGCTCTGAAACAGCAATTCAGGAATTGCAAGCTGAAGCTTCTTTCATCATCCAGATCTGGAAGTTCAACCCTGAATATCCAATCACTGTACAGCATTCTGGAGCTGATTTTCCTACTTTAAGTGGTGGCACACAATTAAAGCGTAAATATACAGTATTATAACAGCTTTGTTAGGCAATCTTCTTAATCAGTGAATAACTAAGCGAAATGCTTTTTAAGATCTTTGAGGACAAAATCAGACTGCAGTAGAGGTTAAATATTTTTCTGACCTTCCCTCCAAACTTGGGCAATGGACAATACAAGTACTAACTTCTTTCACCATGGCAATTTTTTGTCATTTGTACAGTTACTTTTTAATTCACTGAGAGCACACAGTAATGCTTTATATATGCACACCCTCATATAGCATATAGGTAGCTTGGCATTCCTGCACTGATGTTATCATCTGGCCATTACACCTTGGAATGGAACACAAACAAATGTATCCTCTAGAACACTTTAAGAAAGCTAACCTGGACACCCTTGACGCAGCAGAAGCACCATCTATAGCCTGCTGCCACTTACATCTACCACCCCATTGCCTTTGAGCTACAGTACTAATGTCACTTTTCTTTTACTGTTTTCTAACAAAAAAGAAAACCTCAACTCCTAGCTAAAAGATAATGTTCCTGCTTGCAGGTCTTTGCCTCCTCATCCAAGAAACCACTGGATCATGTAGGACACTGCAGTCTGCCACACTTTGATGTTGTTAAAGCCTAGCACACACTTTTTCACTGAGCGGTATGCCTGATGGCTGCAAGCATTCCCCAGAATGAGCTTTGGCTCTGATCCTTCCTGAACTTGACTTTCCAGTGATTCCCAGCTAACCTGACCTGGCTCTGCTCTTGATCAAACCTATTTTTCCATATCAGATCTTGTAGAAACAGCTAGCATCCTAAATCCCAATCATGCTCTTACTTTATTTTTCAGTTGACACAATGCTTGACTCTGGAACTAATAGTGTATCCAGATTCATCTAGTGCCAACAGGATTTCCTTTTCACTCATTAGTGACAAATGAGTGGGGGAAAAAGCAGAAGACAAGGTCTAAAAGAGGATGTTTAAGTGATAAAATACTGTATCAGGCTGGCATTTCTACAATAACTCAGGATCCAGTCCAACAACAGTATCTGTCTGTAGTCCTGAGATCACCTCGGAGATACAAAATGACTATACTCCAATAGGCACCACAGAAACAAAATACGAAGATATGTGAGCAACAGATAAGCAAGATGTCCTCAGATTTATTGAGCACTCGAGAAGTATCTACCTAACCACCCAAGAACTAGATACAAGTAACTTTGAACTTATTCCTAGCAAATATACCAAGTAACTTGCTCGAATCTCCCTCTTAATTTAAGAGTTTTTTTAAGGGAGAAAGTTTGCTTCAAAGGCTGTCTACCTATAAGGTGAATGACCTGCAAGAAGTGAGAGCAATGCCAACTTTCCTTTGCATTTTCATTTTTCCATCCCTCTACCTTTAGGAAGGAAAATACTGTCAACTTTGCCCCTATTCAGATGCTAAAGAGCAAGAAAATAGGAAGCATGCAAAAAATAAGACCTTTCCTTTCATTTAGTTGGAGCAGGTACTGCCTTCTAACAGCTGAGTTGAGTAGTTAGTTGCACAGATATATGTGACATCTGTGGAGACGCCTAATGTAAAATTTGGCTAGAAAAAATGAGGGAAACTACTCTTTAAAAAACAGCACTATCACAAACTTGATACTAATGCTGTCTCAAGTATATAATCTCAAAATACAGAGATCAATTCTAGACTGCCTCCATTAACTGCCAGTGACAGTTAATGTGCCTTGCACACTTCCCGAGATGCAACTGTCCAGAAAAACAGAGTCTGTGCAGCCTCTCCCACTAGTCTGTTCATATCGCTCTGTACTTAGTGCATTAGTGCAGTGTATTAAACTAACTGCTTAATTCTACTTCTTCATCACATACACAGAATTAAAATACTTGATAAACTAGAAAAGCGGATGTACACACTTGGTATGCACACAGACACTTTTCCCAGTAAAGATTCTCTCTGAAGGATGAGCAGCACATCTTTGAATAAGCCCATTAGAACAGAAGAAAGAAAGGTTAACCAGGAAAGTCGCTGAAAATGCAGCATTTCAGAAGCTTCGCATCTGACAAGCACTGTGAAAAATGAAAGCTTTCTGCTTCTGTCCTTCTCAGACAAACCAGGAAAAAGTCCCTCCTGGACATTTTTTTAATAATTTCTTGAAGCATATCTCCAGAAAAATGCAAACCAAAGATGACACTAAGGAAGTTGAGGAATGAGTAACCTTACTATAGAGGTGAATGGAAAAAACTGCACACTTACTGCTTGTAAAGCTTTTCTAAAAAGCAACCATACAATGAAGAATTCAAGGAAATTCATATACCGTTGGTAATTGGGATTGATGTGATAATTGTCAAAGTGGGATGGGTTTTTTTGTTTTTAGTTTAGTTTTCTTTCAATTCCTTCAGTTTCAAATGTTGGGTTCTGATTGAACTTTGTTATCTAAGGGATGGGAAAGCTAATAATCCTATTTCTTCAAGTGATCTTCAGCCTTAAGAAGCTGTAACTGGAGCTCAGCCCCAGGCCAAGGACATGAACTAAGTACAGTCACTCACTTGAAGATATTCCCAAGACTTGCTTATATGAACTAGTTGTTCAGGTATGGAATTAAATAAACTGGCCCTCCCCAAAGCCTTTTCATTTTCAGAAGGAATCATGATTATTTAGCACTTCATAGACACCATGACTCTTGTTCAAACCCTGACATTTTGGTTGCACTGTATTCACTAAAATTTTCCCAATACTTTTGCCTGAGAACATTTACCTCTCTGGAAAAGAGACTTTGTTAGAACCACCATGAGAACAGCACTCCTAAATGAATCCCAACTATTTGCATGAGAAAAAAAATATTTAAACACTAGACTGACAGATGAAACAAATTTACTCACTGGTTTACCTGCTTACAATTAGCGGTGGTGGGAAAAAAGATCAAGGGAAAAAAATTCAATGTTTTTCTCAGAAAGAAGATACTAGCCCTGAGATGAAACAAGATAACAACGGTCAGACTTTTGGAAAAATAGCCCTAGTTCAGTCACAGGACCAGCCAAGCTCAGAGGATTATGTTCTTCCAGAGATGTTTCCCATTTCTGATACTGGAGTAGTCTCTGATGGCCAAACCATCCAGATTCCATGACATTTTGGATCTCCTCATTCACAACCTTCTCTTCAGGTAAACAACTAATTAAAAGATGATGTATGCTGTTCTTAATATTCCCCAAATACTTACATGTGAGATGTCCTAAATTCTTATCTCCCAACTCTGAGGAGGTTTCCCCCTGCCCTGAAAAAATTCAGTGCATAAGCAGAACTTTGACAACACAGCCCAAAGTGGAAGCATATTCATTTTCACCAACTTTTAGAGGCTTTAGAAATCAAAGCAATTCAGATAACCCTTACTCAACAGGGTAAGTGTACCTCTTATAAAAGAGAAATTAAAATACTCCAGAGCTAACTTTCACACATTTGTAAAAATTTTATAAAAAACATTATTCAGAAATCAATTGTGAAAGGCTGATCGGGGTCTAATAAAGACTTTCATACTCAAGACTCCTGTAACTACAGCTATTTCATTACTAATGCAGACTCTCTGGAAGCAAATCAACTGTTCAGTAAACAAAGCTAGGAGCAATTTTTATTTCTAGTTTTTACCTGTTTTTGATAGCTTCTGATCTTGACAAACATGTATTTTATCAGTTGAACAGCTAGCTCTTCAGGGCACTAATACTGTAATTTTTTTGCAGACAAAAATAGCTCTTCAATTATGTTCAAATATTTTAACTGATGTCAGACAATCTTCAGAGGATTTTCAAAAAGCTGTCTGAGTGGTTAAGCTTATTCAGTGACATGAAATCTCATACTAACCACCTGAGAAACAGCCTGAGACCTGCAAACAAGCTACTGCAGCACAAACATGGCACCAAGGTTTAACCTGTTCCTTGAGCAGCCCACAGGGACACTTACAGAGAGAAAGCTTAACCAAGTTTTCCTCCTTCCACTGAAGGGAGCTACCTTGATTAACACTGCACACAGGGACCATTTCTGCAAAGCAGCTAAGAGCATCTGACATTGTGAGACTAGTTCCACTGTCTATAATTAGAATAGCTGAATAAAATCTGATTTTTTTTTTCTTAAGCCAGAGTTAACTCCCAGCTAGGTCTTAAATTTGAACATAAATTTAATGGATGTTGTAAGGGTAAAAGCTGCCTGCTTAAAGTCACTGAGAGCTCAAGATGAAAGCTTCCTGATGTGAAAGACTAGCACTCATGTGCAACTTGCAGTAGATTCACAGAAAATATAAAAAGCATTTTCAAAGCAAGTGATGTAATGAACATTCCTATGCTACTAAGAATATGCTATGCTTCAACACTTACTGAGTTCAAGTTTCAACTTTGTGCAATAATTCCAGTGTGTCAATTCAAATGTTGAGTATCTTATACAGCCTACACTATAGAATCTATTTAAGCTCCAAATGGTATTTGTAACATTTATCAGTTATATTCCTACTTTTTTGTGTCTGTTTGCCACGATTTTGCATTTTCTCCCAATTCCTGTCAAATAGTCACCATCCCCCAGGAAAGCTGTTTGTGAATGTTCTACCAGTCAGACTTACAGTTAAAATTATGACCTTGGAATTCCTGAAGAAACAGAATTGCAAATAGTATTTATGCTTTCAAAGGAAATCCAGGCAGGCAATAAACAGAAACAACACACAGATTTTTAAAAATACTACAAGTATATTAAATTCAGAAAATGCATAATTACCATGTTACAATATCTTGCTACGCATAAGCTAGATATTCAACCCTACAGCAAGTTCTGAGAACTGAGCCAGCAATTTGATGCTGTGATTTTGGCTCTATTGTCATTACAGAGAAGGGTCAGTATTTAGCTCTACAATTTTTGCAAGTTAATGGATTGCCACATCATAGCATACACAACATGCTTTACCCGATATGCGTCCTTCTGACTGAAAGCAGATAGAAGTATCTGTTTGTCCCCTTAATTGTTACACTAAATTTTATCTTTCAAGCTACAAAACAATGTAAAACCCAGCAGGACTACAAGTAAGGCTTGCAAGTTTTCAGAGTTAAGATATTTCTTTTATAAGTACAGTCTGAAAGTTACTTTAAACTTGCCAGCTGGCTTAAGATATTCTTTTTTGGGAAAAGGTACCTTAATTTCTCTTTCAGAAGCAAGGCCTAGTCTCAGATTCCATCTGGTATCTGCTTAATATCTGGCAATCCTACCTCGACTTTGATTGTGCCACTGGCTGCTGAACTAGTAAAGCTTTGTATTGGGTTTCTTTCTACAACCCTAAGCCAATGCTGGATTCAACTGCAATTCTAGGATCACCTTTTTTCTCTTCTGTTTATTTTTCCTCCATAACCTATACATCATACACACCCTGCCAACACCAGAGCTCGCATACCAATGTATCATTACTTGTACTGTCTTTGCTATAAGAAGTTTGGGTTTTATTCAGGTTTGTTTAGATTACTAACACATCATCAAGGCACAGATATAAAGATTTCTTTCATCATTATATGATGCTTTATTACTGGCCATTTAAACCCAGCTAGTATAGGCCCTTTATGCACAATTTATCCTTCCACAGTACAATTTACAGTAATTCTATTACAAAACAGGTTGGTAGCCAGAGAGAAGTCTTATGAATTCCCATACATCACTTTAATTAAGATTAGAAGTTTTATCTGTTGAAAAGACACTGATTCTATGCAAATTGAGACTATTCCCTACTAGCATTCATTAACAGGAATAAAATTAGCTCTTTCATGATAACTGAACCATACCAGCATAGTCCCATGTAATTGTAACTCATGTCTGTTTTGACTCTCAATCAATACTTCCCTAATAGAAACATGGTATTTGAACATGAGCAACAAACCTCACTCAAAGTCACCAAAATTATAGCTAATTTCACCAAGGGTCCTTTTGTTACAGCTTTAGACACGTGTCCTGAGGGTAACCTGAAAAAGGCATACACTGACAGCCAGCAACAACTACTGTTTTCTGCCACGTGGTTTTGCTGCTTGTGCAATGATAGAGGGGCAATCTGAACAGCTTCTTTTCACAAGTAACTTCATTAGCTGAATTCACTGATGAACATGACTCTCTAAAAGGTCTGACATGCTTAACTGAAGAGGGTGAAATTTGGGCAAAACATCCTGTTCTGTTTCTGGCAGCAAGGCAGTAGCACTTTGAACCTAGGGATGGTTGCTCTGCAGACAGTGTCCAACCCACAAGCAAACCTCAACTAGAAGATGACAACTGCAGACATTGACCTTCACACCTCTGCCTATTATGGAGACGCACGGACAACTTGGTTGTTCCTTAGGCAACTGTTAAGTTGCCACAAGCTTCAGAAGAGGGTATTCAAGAAAAATCTCAAGCACAAAAACCCCTCAACCAATTAAAACTAAATTCCACAGAAAAAAAGTCCCACCCACTAAAACGATTCTCCATCCCCATGTCATTTGCCCAAAAAACACCAACCAACCAACAAAAAAACCCCAACTCCAACCCCAAACCAAACCAACAGCCCCCACACAAACAAATTCTAGCTAATATTTGCATGCAAAGCTGTGAACTGCCATAGCTCTGCATCTGCTCTGAGCAGTTGATGCACCTTAGCTCCACCCCCCACCAGAACACTCATTTAACAGGTCACAAATTTTCAAGAGGTGAAAAATCTGTGAGTTAGGAGCATAACCCCAAAGGTAAGCAATTCACACTTGCAAGCCTGAGCTCATGTCCTCTTCCATGAGGACACCTACACAAAAAGCTGAATAATTTTAACCAAATGAATTTGAATCACGCTCATCCCCACACCACTTTGAATTACATGGACTAGATCTTTAGTATACAGTTACCAAATGATGAGGGTTAAACTCATTTAATCAAGTCTCCACAAGATTCTATTTGAATTTGCTTAAGATCACTCTAGTTCACATTTAGACTATAATTCTTGGTTCCTCTGCATCTTCAAAGCTTGCCATTTTCTGGAGAAACCTGTCATACCTCAAGACTCACCTTGCTAGAAGTCAAATTTTATTTGGTTTGCATGGCAATGTTTTGTTAGCTAGATGGTTTCTGTGAGAAGCTGCCAGAAGCTTCCCCCATGTCCAATGCCAGATGAGTTCCAGGACAGATCCACTGCAGGCCAAGGCTGAGTCCATTAGCAACAGCAGCACCTCTGGGACAACAAATTTAAGAAGGGAGTTGGAGGGGTCAACTGCTGGGGGAACACCAGCAGCAGAGAAAGCAGTGAGAATATGCAAAAGCAACAACTCTGCAGACACCAAAGTGAAGTGAAGTAGGAGGGGTTGGAGGTGCTGCAGGTGCTGGTGCAGAGATTCTCCTACAGCCCATGGTGAGACAGGCTGTCCCAGTGCAGCCCATGGAGGATCCCAGGCCAGAGTAGATAAATGCCTGAAAGAGCCTGTAACATTATGGGAATGACATGCTGAAGCAGTTTGTTCCCAAAGAATTGCACCCCCAGAAGGGACTGCCACTGGAGAAGTTTGTGAAGGATTATCTCCCATGGGAGAGACTCCACATTGGAGCAGAAGGGTGTGTGGAATCCTCTTACTGAGGCAGAAGGAGAAGCAAAGACAACATGTACAATGACTGTAGCCCCCATTCCCTATCCCACTGTGCCTCTAACGGAGAGGTGGTAGAAAATGTAGGAACAAAGTTAAGCCTGGGGAGAAGGTACTTTTAAGATTTGGGTTTATTTCTCATTATCCTATTCTGGTATGATTTGCAACAAATTAAACTGATTTCCCCAAGCTGAGTCCATTTTATCCCCATGACAATAACTGGCAAGTGGTCTTCCCTGTCCTTATCTTGACCCACAAGCCTTGTGCTGTATTTTTTCTATCTGTAGTGAGTTGACCCTGGCTGGATGCCAGGCACCCACCAAAGACTCTTTATCACTACCCTCCACCCTGGACAAGGGAGAGAAAATATAACAAAATGTTCATGAATCGAGGTAATGACCTTCAGAAGAGATCACTCACCAAATCCAATCAGACGCAAAACAGGCTGGAATTAGAGATATTAACTGAATTTATTACTAAGAAAATCAGAGCAGGATAATGAGAAGTAAAGAAAGACCTCAAAACTCCTTCCCCCAGCCCTCCCTCTTTCCTAAGCTCTACCTCCTTCCCCGGTGGCATAGGGAGAAAGGAATGGGGGTTATGGTCAGTTCATCAGAGGTTGTTTCTCCCCTTGCTCAGGGAGAGGAGTCCTTCCCCAGCTCCAATGTGGGGTCTCTCCCACAGGAGACAGCTGATCTTGAATTTCTCCAATATGAGTCCATCTCACAAACAGTTCTCCATGAATGGCTGTAATATGAGTCCATTCCATGGGCAATAGAAACATCCCGTGGGCTCCTCAAACTGCTGCAGCATGGATCACTTTTCCATGGGGTGCAGTCCTTCAAGGACAGCCTGCTCCAGCACTGGTTGGTCCCCCACAAGATCACGAATCCTACCAGGACACTTCTCCAGTGTAGGCTCCTCTCTCCACCAGTCTACGAGTCCCTGCCTGGAGCCTGCTCCAGTGTGGGCCTCCCACAGGTTCACATGCTCCTCTTAGTAATCCACTTGCTCCAGCGTGGTCTTCTCCATGGGCTGCAGGTGGATCTCTGCATCCTCATGCTCCTCCATGGGCTGCAGGGGCACAGCTGCATCACCACAGGCTGCTGCACCACAGGCTGCAGAGGAATTCCAGCTTTGGTGCTCCTGCCCCTCCTTCCCTACTGACCTTGGTGTTACCAGAGTTGCTCCTCTCATATGTTCTCATCCTGCTCTTTTCTGGCTGCAATTACGACTGTGCAGTAACTTCTTTTTTCTTTCTTCTTCCTAAATCTGTTACCACAGAGGCATTACCACCATTTCTAATTGGCCAAGCTTTGACTAGTGGCACGTTCTTCTTTGAAGCTGCCAGGGACTGGCTCTGCCAGACATGGAAGAAGCTTCTAGCAGCTTCTCACAGAAGATAAGGCCCTATAGCCCATACACTACCAAACCTTGGCCTTGCAAACCCAATACTCCACCTCATATAGTTGAGGAGGGGAGTGATAGAGCAGCTTTGGTGGACACCTGATGTCCACCCAGGGTCAACCCACAACAAATCAAACATATTGGTAAGGTAACAGTAGATGTCCAAAGGTTACTGAAACATTAAATTGACTCTAGGGTTTTGGATGGGCAGACTTTTCTAAATAAAATCCCCGTGTCTGTTTTCTAAGAGTCATCTACAATTTAGGCTAGACAATCACAATCACCACAGCACTTGAATAAGCATCACCACTACAACCTTGACCTTTCACTGAAGAGTTTTACTTTCAGCAAATGAACTACAAGCATCTCAAAACAACCTGCATTTTGGGCAAAGCCCAAGCAGAAGAATGATTTTTCAGTCCACCTGACAGTCCCAGTAAAGCAAGTTTACCCTTCAGGAAACCAGTCTCTCATTCCCACGTTGCTTAAGGTGCCGGCAGTTTACCAAATGCTTACTCTGTTTAGGTTCTTGTGATCTATGACTTCAACTTTCTGCAGGCAAGTGTGTGAACAGTTCCTTATTTTCACTTCTACCACAGCAGATTCAGCATTCAGCTCAGAAAAGAGGCTTCAGCTCTCCTCTGTGAAACTTATAGCACCAAATTTAATTTAAAAAGTACTCTCACAATAAGATTAAGTAATGAAAGAATTGCATTACCTGTAAATACAAATATTTTCAAATTGACATATTTGTCTTTGAAAAACATTTTTGCAAACTGTATCTTAAGATCTCGCCTCTGGCTAGAAGCAGAACTAGTTAGCAAGACTGCACATTGTTCAAAATATTGGTTACTGCAGTTTAATTATGTTCCAACTAACGTGCACTTAATGTTCCTTCTTTACCAGTTTCCTGGCTAAACATGACCCAGATTTCTAGCAGAAAAGGAGGACTTAAGGACTTTTTTGTTCTTCAAGCAAAAAACCGGACAACTTACTAGATCTTTCTGTTCCACGCTCCACACAAAATACTCCTATTTTCTCACTCTGATTTGTACTTACATTGATACAGCACTCTTCTTCTGAGATTACTCTTAAGAGTTTGATGAAAAGCAACGCACAGATCAAAAGGATGCCAAACAAGCACACACAGAGGCCTAAAGCACTTAATTGTAAAACCTCATTTTCAACTCCTCATTCTTCGCAGAATTTCAGCTACCACACTTAAGTTTTCTACACAAGATCTCTGGCTGAACCTCAGTTTAGCTTTGGGCAATTCCTGAAATAAAAGGTTTAGGGAGATCAGGATGAAAAAGCAGAGGATCATTGAAAATATAAGGAAATATAAAAATTTAAGCTCAAATATAAAGAAAGGTGAAAAGGTAACAATAAAATAAGGACAACAATAACTACAGGCATATATAGCTATAATTCAGAAATGCTTGCCTCCCTCTCTGGTATTCAGCCTTAAAAGCAAGTAGAAAATTGTACACCAAAAGTAAGAACATTTGAAGACCAAGCATCCAGATTAAAATCTAGTTATGAGTGCTTGCTTATTATAGTATTACAGCTTCTCTATATTCATCTCTATATTCATCTCTATACTCAATGCCCACAGAGATTAAGTGCCAGGGTGTCTCTTCTTTCCCATATAATCTGCTACTAAGTCAAACAAGACGTATCAGAAAAATGGAAGAGTGATATTCTCCAGCATGACAGTCAGCTATTCTTGCCTCTTCACTGCTCCTTGATGCCACAGGACTACTACAGTCTCTTTGATTCCACCAAGTGACAATTTGATGACAATTTGGCATCAGTTTCTAGAAGCATTGCACATTCTGAAATAACTTATCTTGGTAGAGGTTGGATTTTTGAACGTAACATTTCACAGCTCACAAAGAACACAAGTCCAAGGCATCTCGAACTGTATACTTGTTGATATAAAACTACTTTGGAAATCCATGTATGGATTGGTATTATATTTGTAAAAATTCTGGAGGTGAGTTCACACTCGCCACAAACTCATTTTTGATGCTCCTCGTCATAAAACCCATGAAAACACATTGCATTTTCTCTATGCTTCTACCAATATAAACAGACAGTAAATAACAAAAGGACCATTCCCTGAATGGGAATAAAATCACCACTCACAGAATGTCTACCGCCCACCAAATCTCCATTTTAAACAAGTCAGAAGGGTCACAAAAAGACAGTATGATATATCCTTATTCATACTAACTATATAAATATAACTCCAGAAGTGCAAGAGTCAAGATTTTGCAAGCTGCATTAATTTATACACTCTCCTGTCCAAAAGAAAATCCTTCAGCAATATTTTATGCAAACAGCAATCATATGGAGCCAAATAAGCTACATTTATGGGTCAACTTGTACATCAAGCTTTCAGAATGTTACCTTGTAGGTAACTTTACAGTAGAAGATCACAGGAGGGTTACTGATCACATCTTACAAACTCTACCAATCCCCCATAACTGATTCACATGTACAAGATTAATAAAAGAGGCTCCTGTATATTGTTGGGCTGGACACAGTCACAAACACAGAATGGCTTGAGTAGAAAGGGACCAGCCACAGACACGGATACCACCCCTTAGATCAGGTTGCCCAGGGCCTCATCCAGCCTAGCTTTGAACATTTCCAGCAATCAGGCACCCACAACTCAGTGTCAACAGTAAATGTCACCCAATAAACAAATCAATCTAGTCCTAAACACTGTATTGCAGGGTAAGATTTTTAGGTAACTTCCACTTCAATGGAGATTACTTCCACTCCATATTCCAAGTTTACCCTTCTGAAAGAGTTTGCAACTTTTGTCTTCTAACAGATCACTTCCAGGGGAGGTATCAGACCAGATGTCATAGAAGTTTGATTAACTGCAAACAAGGACTGTACAGTTTACAGCTTAACTATCACTGTTATCTGGGTTCTGATGCAGTCCAACTACTGTTCAGCACGCTAACTTCATCTCCAATAAAAAATACTGACCATACATGAAACCTCTAAAAAAACAAATCAAAGTAGCTGGTCTGACAGTGCAATTGCCAAAACCACTTTCACTTCTGTAGCCCTGAAGTGCCACTCCTAGTGACAGGTCCTCCTATCTCCTGTACCTCCCCTCTGGAGCTCCACATAGATAACTCACAAGTGTCTGCAGCTCATCCTTGATAGAGATGTAGCGGTACTGGTTTTTTTTGCTTCCTCCTGATATACGAAGCATGCTTTTAAGAGACTTTTCTTCACTGCAGACATAAAAAAAGTGAAGGCACAATTGGTTAGGTTTCAGAAACAGAGACTGTGAGTGGGAAAAATAGGACAAGACTTCAAAAGCTAAGACAACTAATGCAGGGAAACAAAAAGAAACAGCTGCAGAGACTATCTGTGTTCACAAATTATTTCAGATTATCTGAAGGTGAGGTTAGACAACATACATTATCTGGGCAATAGTTAAGAAGTTAATTTACAAAAAAACTTTTGCCATCTAATGTCACAAAAAGTCATAAAGTAAGCCATACTAATGGAAATGTTGAAGTACATATTTTCCTTCAATCCAGATCACCTACTGAAATTAGGTAATAATAACCCCTATAATTAAAGCAAGTAAGAGTTACATCAATATCAACAAATCATGATGCAAAGAACACGTTCTCCTGAGTTTCTATGAAAAAGAAAAGTAATTATAGAGCTTTGCTTTGTCTTCAGTTATGAAAATAAACTTCTCCTGTTCCAGGTCTTCAATACTGCCCCCATATTTAATGCTGTAAGGTTTCTCACAGCACTGCTATTAGGGTTACATTGAAAATTATTTCATGAATGAGTAACAGTGGCACACAATATCCTTTTCACAGAAGACCTGGTCAAGTCATTCAGATTTAGGCCAGCTTCCTGTGTTGCAACAGCTGCAGGAATGATACCAAGTGATCTAAGAAAGTACAGATTTCCTGAAGAGTGTTTCAAGCTGGGAAGAAACATGAGATATCGCTTGTCTGCCAGAGGATGCAAATACCAACCCAGTAGAAGGGCTAGGCTGTCCTACTCCTGCACTATGGTCTAACCTTCCTCCCTTGGTCAGGAATGAACTAACCATGTGGACTTACTTGGCAGTCTCTTTTCATAGTTGCATAGCAGGGATTTACTTCAAATAACATTAAGTCCTTAGATTAATAACTACAGAGTGTTGACTAGGACAGTGCACAAGATATTGTCAAATGCCTCCTCTTCTTCCTGGTTCACCTCTATAAAGTTTCTGTATTTCTATAATGCACATTCCTCTAGGGTCTTTTAGTGACTTTCGCTCTACAGCTTCAGTAGTAAAAATCACTATCAAAACACTGTTCTTAGAAAAAAAAAAAGCATCCTGAATAGCTACAGGGCCCCCAAAAAATTTATACCAAAAGTTGCCTAATAGGCAGATTTCCAACCTGCTGTTTACAGCCTTCCTCTCTTTCCTTGCTGCTAGAAGAGAGGAACATGCAGTTTGTCAGGAGCTCACAACAGCATGCATGAGCAGGTACACATAAAAATAAAAACTTTTAGTTGTCCAGTGTTTCTTTACATATTCTAAAGCTTGAGACAAGTGTTTCAAGCCATAACCTACTGCTGCTTTTGAAGATAACCTCATTCAACTGCTTCATGAAAAAACAATTCTGTACCAGCAGACAAAGTCTTTGACTTTCTCCAGATAGCATTTGCCTACAAGCAAACTGCCATAACATCATCAAAACATTACTTCTTCTATGCCTGTCTCACCCAGTTGCCTCATGGATGACAGGACTTAAGGAAAAAGCCATACATTAGATGCTCTAAGGTACTAAAGATCTACTACACTCAACTGTTAAAAAACTTTGAAAACGCAGTCAACTTGAAAACAGGACTATTAATGGCACTCAAGTACAAATACACTTCTTTTTTTCCTCTGCTTTTTGCAAGAAGAATAGAAACAGAACATCTTAACCACACCTGAGCAGGAAAACAAAGTTTACCTTGAAATATGAAGGTGTAGTTGCTGTAGATACTCCTTTAATCTCTTTGAACAAGGAGGTTGTCTAAAATATCCCTCTACCTGACCTAGATGCAACTGAACACAGCAGAAGCCTGCCCCAACTCAGCAGGGATTCAGCACACTGACACCACACAGTGCACTTCGGTCTGCTTTTGGATTTGCTCTGAGGTAAAGGAGTGGCAGCATTCACAACCACAAACTAAACACGGACTTCTGTTGCACAGCTTATGCTGAGTGATCTGTTTTACTAAGAGAGCAATTTTGATTAAAACTCACAACTTGAGGCTAACCTGATGAACACTCTCAAATGTCAGTGAGGTATCTGAAAGTCATCTGAGCATTATTCCTTAGAAAGGCTAACTGATAAAGGATCCGCCTACCCTCTCAGCATACGTGCAAGGACAAGAGTGCCTGTTTTTATCGGTAAGATATTCTTATCCTTAAGAGCACCTCTTTGTACCTAACCCTGAGCAGCTAGCAGAGCTCTGTGCATGACAGGATTGGCACGGTAGCAAGTAAGCATCAAGTACTCAAGTACTTCTGTGACTCTTGCACTTCCCACATCCCAGATGATAGGTGAACAACTGTTTATTTTAGTTCTCTGTCACATTTACTAACTGTGAGATCACAAGCTACAGTGTAGCCTTCAGCACACTTCCTTCCTCAACCACAGAAGCGATTTCTTTTTCCTTTTGTAGGCCCTCACCTAGATTCCCATCTGTTTGCCTCTGCTCCAGAAAGGCTCTCAATTAACAAGACAGTCAGTTTTACTCTGCAAAAACTGGCACAGCACAAAAAGAACTGTCATGGCTCACTTCAGATTTATTTTTGACAAACTGTCCTACAGGAGAGCTTTGGAACAAAATAGCACAATTTTAATTCCACTCAGAAAACTTCCGTAGTGCACATATATAGTAATAGAAGCACAGGTACAGACAGTAAAAAGACTATTGGGTTTTTCCCCCCCATATAAAAGTTTTGGGTTTACTGTTTTTTGGGTCTTTCAACTCTGTTTTGCAGATTATTTCACCCCCAGGCAGACAGGTGCTCCAAGTATGATCATCTTTGCTGCAAAAAAGATACATGGCACTTATATTGCATGGAGTAATTCCAAACTCAGTTACTTGGGTACAGATAATACTACAGTTTTACACTACAGCTTTAAGTTAAACCTGGAGCAGCTCATATCACTACAAGAAGCATCCCTGAAAACACAGAGGTACCAAAGGAATAAAACATCACATCTAATCATTTTATTTTTGCAAAGCCTTTAATGTGAATACTACAAGTATCCCCCACTACCCACTCAGTTCATTTTTATCTAGAATGAAGCCTACAGGATAGATTGTGAGCAAGAGCAAAAAAAAAAAGATGCAATGAATAATAAAAATGAAAATACTCTACCAAGTTTGGTTGGTTTTCTCCCCTCCCAAAAGCTTCTGATTTTAATATAGAGACAATGTTCAAAGTTTTTCATAGAGATAAGAGACTCTTTCCAAAGGGAAATACACTTGTTCTTGAATGGTTATTCTTAAAGGCAATGTGATTGCTTCATTGCCTTTTAATTATAATTCATGGAAAGAAAGAGTGTTTCTTGTCTCCTTTTCTTGTAACAGTAACTTCAACATATACTCTACTGTGAAAGAGTACTGAAAAGTCTTTGTCATACACTGTCTACTCATCTCATCCTGGGGTAAGATGCAGCTGTTATATGTGGAAAATTACAATTACACTAATCAAAACATTTAAATGCAAGAACATATACAAAACCTGTATGATTTTCAAGCTGGGCATCTCTGACACACCCTCGCTCTCAGAACTGTACTACCTCACTATTGTACCCCAAAGCAGTACAGAAAAAGATTTTCCTTTTTTTGTTTCATTTACCCTGAGCAGTGTAACCAATGTCTTCAAGATGGAAATGGGAGTAAAAGCACGCTATTCTCTTTCCGCAGAAAACCTTGGTTTCTCACTCTCTTTTGTAATCTAGGACCAATGCGAGAACAGTTAGATTTGGTTTTATTCTGCCCTCAGCAAACTTTGTTTTTCTTCCACCACTTCACCAACGCACACAGAAGGGTACAAGGATCTCAGGCTCATTAGACGGGTCTGGCGCAGGAAGTGTCAGTCAAATTCTTCCATTTGCTTTGACACGGGTGATGGTGGGGCGTTCAGACTAGCCGAACATCCCTGTCATTTCCTTTTCATTTTGTGATAAAGCAGTAAGGGAACTTGCAGGCCACCGCGCTGTCTACTTGTCCCACTCCGCGGCCAGCCCAGGCACAAGCCTCGGCCGGCCGCGCCCGGCCTGACCCCCCCGCCTCGGCCCCACACACCGGCCGGAAAGAGCGAGCGGCTTCTCTCCCGCGGCCGGACTAGGTGGGGCTCGGCTCGGACTTCCCGCTGACAACGCCGCCGGCGACTGGGCACCGTCTCCTTCCCCGCCCGCGGCGGAGCCGAGCCGGGCGTCACCCGCCCCTCCCCGCGGCCGTCCGGGCCCCACGTCGCGGCCCCGACCCGCGGGGTTACAACTTTCCGCTTCCGCTCCAACTTCTGCTCCGGGGACCGGCGGGCGGGGGGCGGCGGCGAAAGGCAGGGCCGGGCCCTGGGCCCGGCCGCGACGGCTGCCCCTCAGCGCCCCGCTCCCCCCACCTCCTCAGGGTCCCACCACGCCTGAGGCCGGACGAGGCGGCGGCTCCCGGTTCCACTTCCGCCATGTTCCAGGCGGGTGCCCCTTCCCTCAGAGCGCGTCGCTCCCCGCCGCCGCCGCCACCACCCCCCTCTCGCCGCCGCCCCCACCTCACCCCGCCCCGCCTCGCCTCGCCT